>JARHVA010006421.1:600000-700000 GCA_037957365.1 Torreya grandis
TAACAAGGTAAAATGGGTGCTTTGTTATATATTTAATGTTTGGGTAAAGCATTAGAAAAATATATTTAAGGGTTTAAATATAGATCTTATTAAGTTGTTGTATGACTAGATTTTTATATATATGTAGAATATAAACAAATAAATAAACATGTGTTTCAATGTTTTATTTCATGGATGAAATAAAATTTTAAGTTACTTGGTGGAATTGAGTAACTTATAGTCTAGATATAATTCTTACCCAAATAGTACATTTATATTAAGGACTATTTATGATTTTGTAATAAACTAGATGATGTTAGATTCATTGCATTGCATTTGATGAACTAAATGTATGTATTTGATATTTTTGTACATAGTATATTTATATCTATTAATAGAGAATATTTTGATTGAATCTATTAGTTTTATATTATTATATATTTTAACCAAATATTGCATTTATAACGCTAAAAAGGTAGTAGATAGATTCCATTGGCTTTATTAGATCCATCAATGTAAGATGAGGTGTAATTTGATTGAGCAGTGTGTATGAAATGTGTTGATCCTAGAGATCATTAACTATTTGAAAACTTTGGTCAAAGCAATGTTTATAGTTAAACATTGTCATTTCATGTGTTGATATAGTTTTCATGTTTGTGGGATATCATGTTAGAATGGATTTACACACACACACACACACACATATTACATCACATGGGTTCTAATTCATCACCTTGGATATTTGTACTATCATTATTTCTCCATCCATGAAGGGAGGGCCATTAACTTGTTGGGAGATAGTACAGGGGATCTATGGTCCATGGTTGGTGTGGAAAATCACTTGGATGATTCTCTCCCTCTCTACAAGATTAATACACTAGAGACTACATTTGAGATTATAGATTGATACTTGAGTCATGGAAACTTTTGAGTTGTGGAGATGCACGCTCCATGGATATTTGTATCATGTATTATTATTATTTGAGATATTAATTATTGATAAAACTATATTATTTATTTATTGTACTTATACATCAATGGTTGTAATGTAACATCAACCATGGCTAAATTTGTATAATTACATTAATGAATTAAATGCAGTCTTTATTATTAATTCAGTATTGTTCATGATTTGTTATATCTTTTCATGGTGTTCATTAGTTAAGTGGATTATCTATAAACCTTATGGTTAAATAAAATAATTTATTTATTTAAATATCACTTAATTATATTTATCATGGTGAAATATGTAATTTTTTTTTTAAATAATCTATTCTAGTAAAACCTAGTGGGGTTGTTACATTTTGTTATTATATATGAGGCTCAAAATATATGACTTAATGTGTTTTATAATGAAAACTTATTATCATGTTAAATAGGAAGAAAAATACCATATTCTAAACCAAGATGTGAGGTTACTTTAAATACCAATCCCCCTGTTGATCCAAATCAATTTGCCACTAATAAAGTTGTAAAGTTAGATCAAATCCTTTAAAACATGTAAGAGACTAGAGATTAAATCATAGCCCTAGAACAAGAAGTGCATGGCCATGTAGAGGAAAATTCTTAGGAGAAACATGAGGGGCATCATCATGAGTAGGAAAATCCTCAAAATTAGAGTCATGAGTAAGTTCCATAGGATTAAAGAGCTTGAGTAGCTATATATTTAGCATGAGACATGATCAAGGTACATCCACCCAAGTTCAATGCAACTATATTAGGAGATAGAGCTAAAGTATGGATAATAGAGATAAAAAATATATTTTAATATTCATAATCACTCTAAAGTCATGAAAATAGTCTAGGGAGATTATCAGCTTGTTAGTGAAGCAATAACTTGGTGGGAAAACAAGAAGCTCAAGATGAACTTTGACTCTACCACCACCACTTGGGAATAATTTATGACACTATTTAGGTCATGATTATTATCAACCTAGATAGAACCTTTAAAATAAGGTATATTAATCATATTTACTTCATATCTAAACTAACATTGGAATGGTTTAAAGCTATGGGATACCTATAGTTAGACTAAACCTCTAGTTATGAGGCTCTCTTCTTAATATATGAATTTTGGATCAATTACTAAGCCTATTTGATAATGGGATGAAAAGGGGAAGAAATATTATTGAAAGGTAAATATATTCTATGATGGTGATGCATATTGGGCCCCTATTTCATTATGCATGGGATTCATGCCAGCATGATTAACACTTTGATGCAAAAAATCATTTCAAATGATGAATTTTTTGGCACCTTAGCACCAATTGGAGGAATTAGTACTTACCTTGTACCATCTAGTAGGTGGATAACCATTTATAATAATCCCAAAGCATCTTCTAAATTGGATGATATGTAGAAATTGCAAAACAAATGACACAAGGTAATAAATCCAATAGAATGATCAACAAAGGCTCTAGCTCAGTACCTAGTGTGTGTAATCCACCCTAGAAAGAGATGCTCCTATAGGATATAAAAAGAGATTGAACTAGCGATTAAAAATTATATATGTGAATTCATGTAGTGAAGCTATAGATAAATGGAAATGCTCTATTAAAGCCACCATTAGAAATAAGAAGATCTCGGATGCCATATAGGCTCCATTTGTATAAGCCCAAGCTTGTGTGTGAGCCTTTAGACCATTAAGTATCTTGAATCAAGAATATACTATATTTTATAAATTTTATGTGTTATTTTAAACTTTGATGAATGACAAAGAATGGTGGTTTCAGATCATACAATGTTTCTAGGTTATATTTTTGTGGTGATGTCAATGAAATGCATAATGAATGGAATAGTTATAATGTTATAATTATAATTCATGAATGTTAATAATTTTATTTGAAATCTTATGATCCAAGTCATCAATGGAATCTATATAATATTTATGACATCAACATATATTATATAAATAGTCTAAGTGTAGAGAGAACCTGTGCCAAATATTCTTGCCTTTACTAAGGAGCATGAGCATAGTATGATCAACTAAATAAAAAGTAGCCTCTTGACCTATATAATACCCATATGATGCTAGGATTATTTTAATAAAGGCTTTCACCCTTATTAATTTAGGACTAGTTACCTAAATGGGCTTGCACATATAGACCACCAAGCCAAGTCCATGAAATACTTGTACCAAAGATCTAACAAGAGCCTTATTCCAAATGACCAAGTTTCATTATTGATATCTCATGCCATGGAATAAATATCCAAATGCAAGACTTAGTTATTTATTTTATATGATTTGGATGATTTCATAAGGCTTTCTCCTTATGTGAATTGATGTTGATGAAACTGAGTGTTAAATGTTGAGCACTATAAGAATATCCCATGTTTACACCTAGTTATAATGAGTCTAAGATTGACTAAGATAACCTTGTGCCCACTGATAAGGACTTTTATATAACATTTTGGTTCTATTACTAGGACCCATGTTAAATTTTGTTATTTAAATGATATGATAAAATGATGCTTTGACTCTCCCTCAAAAACATCAAGTATTGGTTACAACAGGTGGAAGATAGCTTGGTGTTGAAGAATCCAACTTGTAAAGGACAAAATCCAATAAATTAGGTTCTAAACAACCTATATGACGCTTTATATGAGGTATTTTTTTATGAACTACTTGAGCATGTGTACTGGTGGTTGGATATATATGCAACCCATAGAAGACTAAGGTATGGATAACAGTATGAGTGGGTAAAGGAGCATCTAAAGAGGCATGAGACCTTGGATGCCACTTAGACTAGAGTAGTAGATAAATGGTGGCAAAGATAAATTAATAGTTATATGCTTAAGTTTGTAGTTTCAACATAATTTTACCCTGAGGAAGTAGAGTATCAGGTTTTTCATGAATCTAGAGGCACGTTTATGAAATAGTTTGATATAGAAATCAAAAAACTAATGGAAAATTAAAACTTTGAAACTTTGGGAATATAAGGATAAATTCCTTTCATGTATGAGTAGTGCAATGTGGAGAAGGGTAAATGTAGGTGAAGTGAAATTCAAGGGGATGAGTAGATTGATACTCAATATCTTAGAAGATAGATATATAACAAGAGATGGTATAGAATGATGGAAGATTTAGAACATATAAGTGCTAAGAGAACCCATAGTAAGTGAGAAAGTCATGGGGAAGGATCTCTTAAAATATAGTAATGTAAGGAAGAGAGAAATAATGAAGCAATGAATCAATCTCAATATTTGATAGGTTTAAAATGCATTGGGTTCCTATAGGATTTAGTGATTGAAGATACACTTGATGCACCTACCCTCTTTGAATATGTGACACAAGTTCATGTGTTGGATCCCTCACTTGAAGAAAGAATAAGAGTGATAATTGAACCCATTGCCAAAATAGATTTTGGATGTTTTTCAAACTTGAAATGTAATTTTGTGATTGAACAAGTTATTCCATATAAATAATTACGCAAGACTAATTATAGAACATTGGGCACTAGATCACCATAAAAAAAATTGAGCACAATCATCCTAGCTCAGTTAATGTCAGTGACACAAAGTGGATAATATCCCAAAAAAGTGGTTAAGTGCCATAAGTAAGTAATAAAACACCATCAACATCATTGACACTAGCATTAACAGTGGATCAATACTTAACCTAGTAGCTAGAGGCATTATAAGACCACCACTAAGAAAAATACTAGGGGGAAAAGTGCCTTAAATACCAGTTCCCTCATAGCAAATTTAATATGAAATGGCCATGCACTTGATAGAGTACCATGGTATGAAAAATTATGTAGAGCATGTGCTAAAGGGTGAACTACAATGGCATGCTCAGGGCATAACCTAATCAAAGTGCAAGGTAACCTAGTTTATGATCACTTTATTGGATCATGCACATACTTGATATATGAAATTTGACCCTAACTAGACTATGATAGATTATGACACCTTGAAGGAGGCATTCCTCAAAGAATTTGGCATTATATATTTTGAATAACAAAGCATCACTAAATTATAAGAGATAACCTAGGGACTCTTAGAAAGTGTGTGCTTATACGAAGCAAGGTTCAAGACTCTCTTTTTAAATATACCTTATGACATACATCCTTACCAACATGTGCAATGGTTCATTAAAGGGTTATTAGTGCCATTTTGAAGAGTGATTTCCATGAAGAGCTTTACATACCCTTACAAATAACTTGAATCTATGTTTAAATTTGAGGTATTCATAAGTAATAATACTAGTATCAACCCATTCATGGAGGCATAGATTGCATCTATGGACTCCCAATTCCAAAATCTTACTTCTAGTTCATCACAATATTCTCAAAGTGGATTATAGTGCATTAACTATGAAGTTGAAGGCCATAATAGGAATAATTTCCCTAAAAATAATGTGTGCACATTACTTCTAAGATATGAAGTCTACTAAGAAGAGCATGATCTTTGAAATTACCCATTATTTTAATACACTAGACAGGTCAACACAACCATCTATTATTGATTGTTTTGAAAGAATGTGCCAAGATATCTAAACATATTTCATGCAATAAATGTTTAATCTTTTGAGGTAGTGTGAGAGCTCCAAAATTCCAAGAGAGGAAAAACATGCATTAACATGTCTATTGAAAAATGTGAATGAGTCAATTGATTGAGAGATTCTTCATTAACCTTCCAAAAAGAAAAAGTGGGTACATATAGATAAAATTAGGGAAACATGAGGAATGCTCTAATTTTATTAATTAAGTAATTAAAATTAAATATAATTAGCCTATGGACCCTTTATAACTAACCTAAGGAATCTTAACTAACATAGAATGGCAAAAAGCACTATACTAACACCCCCCTTAAACGTAGCTTAGGTGAGATGAGAATTGGGTCTTGACATTAAAATTTTGATGAGGTACCCAAGTACATAGTGATGAACCTCCATAGGAGGAAGAAGAAGGTTGAGTATCCCTAAACCTAATGAGAGCTCACAGATGAACAAAGTTACTCTCTATGAAGGTCTTGGTTAGAATATCTACAATTTGGTTCGATGTTGGATAGTATCAAAGATAAATGACTTGATCATTGATAAGATCCTTAGTTAAATTCAAGTAAATCTCTATGTTCTTGGTCATTTTATAGAGAACCATATTCCTAAAAATATGTATAGTGTTTTGGTTGTCATAGTAAATGATTGTTGGCTTATGAAACTGGAGACCAAACTTAGTGAGAATCCCCTAAAGTTATAATGATTTAGTGGTGGCATTGATATCCCCTCTATATTATACCTCTATAGATGATAAAGTAATTACATCTTACTTCTTGATTGACCAAATTATTAGACCTGAACCAAGTGATAAACTATAGCCTAAAATGGAATTTTGACTCTCAATATCTCCAGCCCAATTTGAATCTATGTATCCAATCAAATCAACCTCTATTCCTAATCTGTAGTGTATCCCATAGTTGTATTAACCCTAAATGTAGTGAAGAATATACTTTTTTGATTTCCAATGCAACTCATATGCTCCTACATAAACTAGGAGACCAAACCAATTGCATAGGATATGTTAGGTCTAGTGTGTGTGAGATAGATAATACTGCCCATGAGTTACCAATATGAATTTGCATCAATGAGTGGTGTAGGGAAATCAACCTCAAGCTTCACACCAAACAATAAGGGAGTAGTATTTGGCTTAAAATAATCCATGTTAAACCTCATAAGTAAATAAAGAGAATACTTAGATTGTGATAGAGTTATCCCAAAATCTAACTGAATGATTCAAATCTCGAGAAAGTAGTGTAGAAATCCCATGTCTATCATTGAAAATATATTTAAAAGTACAATTTTCACTACTGAGATGGATGATCGTGAGATACTTGTGATTAGTAATTCATCCACATAGAGAACTAGGATCAATATATAATCATCCTACCACAAGATGTAGACATTCAGATCTAAGTGGCATCTGGTGAACTTGACTATGAGGAGAAAGGAGTCCATATTGTCATAACATACCCTAAGGGCCTATTTGAGTCTATAGATAAATTTATTATGTCTAACAACTAAGGAGGTATCTTCCATAAATCCTTGTGGTTGTTCCATATATATCTCTTCTTTGAGGTCACCATGTATAAAATCACTTGTTACATCCATTTGGTGAACACCCCACCAATGTGTGACTGTGATGGCTAGAGTGAGTCTTATAAATGTCATCTTGGCTATAGGACCAAATGTCTCAATGTAGTCTATGCCAGGAACATGAGAAAACCTCTTTAAAAATAGATGAGATTTGTACTTATTGACTAACCCATCTCCACCATACTTGGTCTAATAAACCCATTTGCAATAGACCAATTTTCTTCCTTTTAGAAGAGGGACCAAGTCCCATGATTTATTCATGATTATGGAACTATACTCTTCCTACATAGTGGAATCCCATTTTGAATTTTTGGATATGAGGCAATGAGTAAGTAGGCATGTGATGTCCCCTAAAACTATGATCATGTCTACTTTGTATATGATGGATTTCCAACCCATCCTCCAACACTTTGAAGTGTCAATCTAGCCTACATAGGACTAGAATTATATGAGATTTGATAATCAATAGGTGAGTCCTCATCATATATAGTGTGAGTGTGAGATCGAGGATATTCCTCATCGTTATTCTCATCACTTGAACTTGAATAAGAAGAGTCATCCTTATCATCAAGAGGATCTTGAGGTGGATCTATGTCACTATCTAAAGTGGAATCAATGTTTAGTGAGACTTTTGAAGAGTCTAGAGTGCCAAGATTGTGTTCAATTAGGCCCTCATAAAACTTGACACTCCTTTAAATAAATAAATCATGAGTTTTAGGATGGAAAATCCTATGTCCATCAACACCCTTTACATACCCAACAAAGATGCAAGACTTACTCTGAGGGTCCATTACCTTGCATTTATTCTTGGCAACATGGGCCATTAATGGTGATCCAAAAACTTTAAAGTGATCTACTACAAGATTTTGACCATCCTAAGCTTCAAAAGGAGTGATTACTTTTAAGGATTTATGTAAAACTTTATTTTGAATGTAGTACACATAGATGATTACTTTGGACCAATATTGAAGAGAAACAGACTTTGATTGAATCATGTAATTTACCATTTCCTTTAAGTTATGGTTATTACATTCAGCCACACCATTATGTTGAGGACTATATGGAACTATGTGTTGCATTTGAATCCCCGCATATGTGCAAAACTACTCAAACTTATTGTTGACATACTCCTTTCCATTGTCAGTCCTTAAGATTTTAATAGAACATTCTGACTGCTTCTCCATAAGTGACTTGAAGTCTTTAAAGTGATCAAAGACCTCAAAATTATTTTTGAGAAAAAACACCTAGGTGTACCTCAAAAATTCATTGATAAATGTGAGCATGTATCTTGTCTTGTTAAATAAAGGTTTTGGAAATGGTCCTACTAAGTCACTGTGGACTATCTCTAGCTTCTATTTGGATCTCCTTACTTTGCCTTTGTCATATTTATCTTTTGGATGCTTTCCAAGAATGTATCCATTATATAGGCCATCTAAGAGTTTAACTTTAGGCAATCCTAAAACCATGTCTTGATGACTGAGTTGCTCCAGGAAATGATAGTTTAAATGGCCAAACCATTCATATCATAGTTTACTTACTCCATTTGCATGAGTAAGTAGTGTAGCTAAGGGTTGATATGGGGAAAAATGTAAGAAGTTATATATCTTGGACTAATTATTGGCTTTCCCATAAGCCACTACAGTGTCACTATGTAGCTCTTTAATGAACACTAAATCAGGTGTGAACTCAACTCACTTCCCTACACCTATGTGAGTGATTTCATATACTAGCAAAAGATTGGTGGATAGTGAAGGAACACATAGAACATCATTAAAGGTCCCATCACTTAATTCAATTGATCATTTACCATTGAATTCTACTGAATTTTCATCACTTATAAGATTTAAAGGCATAGAACATGGCTCTATTTCTAAAAATAGATCCTTTGAGGAGGCTATGTGATAGGAAGCACCCGAAACAATAACCCAAGTCAAAGGCTGAGAAGCTACTACAACAAGTGCCTTACCCTTTTTTTTTACCATTTTTTCTATCTTTTACCTTTGTATAATATTATGTGGACATGTTTTGTGATGAGGATTTAAGAACACTAATGTTTTTCTCAAGCATCTTAGTTAAGGTGTCAATATTCTTTTTCATGCACTAAGATTCATCATGTCTAAGTTTCTTGAAAAAGTTGCATTTGAGTTTCTTCTTCTTAGGTTTCTCACTTGAGGAGGACTCATTTATCTATGCCTTTGGCTTGACATCTGATTTCTAATTCTTCTTATGCTCATGATCATGTTTAGACTATTTCTTCTCCTACTTACCACTGCTATAATACTTATTCTTATCCTAATTGACAATCAAGGCATGTGATTTTGAAGACTTTGGTGCACCCATTTGAACCAAATTATATTAATCCCAAGTAATATAAACAAAAAACTCATCAAATTATGGCATTTTACAATTAGATCGAAGTGCACATTTGGTAGCATGAAATGTAGAGACAAAAATTGAATAGTCATGACCTAGTTTTGCAAGCATTGATATAATCAACTGGTCATCTTTTTTATTAATGCCATATTGTTTCAAATACAATTTCAATGCTTTAAACTTTGTAAAGAAGTATTTTAGGGTGTCATAGTCACCTAGGATTAATGTGATGAGCTCATGAACCCTCATGATGTCCTACACTCCAAAAAGCTTATCTAGGATTGTCTAGACTTCGTTTAAAGTTTTTATAGATTTAACATGAAACAAGAGGAACGAGACATTGAAAAGAATAGAAAATAATAGACCTCATCACATATATTGTACCAATTAACCCTTTTTTTATTTTTATATGGATTAGTTTCCTCACCTATAGTGATCTGATAGAGTCCTTTACCTCTCAAGGCAAGCTACATTTTAGACTTTCATTTAAGGTAATTAAATGGTGTGGGTGGTTAGATGTTTAGATCTATTAGTGTAGATTAGAATGATATAAATTTGTAAAATTGAAATGAAATCAAATAATAGAAAGCACATAGTAAAAGTACCTCCTGAACTATCAAGAATACCCCCTGAAGTTATAATGCACACATGCTCAATCTTAGACATTGGGCACAGTAGAGAATGTATCTATGAGCTACCAATTTGAGAAAGTATGAGAGGGATATCAGACACAATTGATAATGAATCTAAGCGGAAAGGTATAAAGGTTTTAAGAGAGATTTAAGCTATTACACTATGTGAAAAATGGATGTTATAAAAGTCCTAAAATAATATCACCAATGTGTAGAGCTCAAGAAAATATGCACTTTAAAAAAACATGACACTCAAAAAAGAGCTAGGGATTGAATTTTATAACGCTTACAGGTTCTTACTCCAACATATTCCTAGACCCTTTCCAAAAAAATGGAATTTTTTTCCAAACTTGTATTTTTTCATCCAAAAAAGGAAATAACTTTACTCTATTTTTTCATTACCTTTCACCTAAAATTTGACACCTCCTTGAACAATATGTGGGGTTGTGTAGTTGATTGACTTTGGGTTTTTGTAGTTGTATTACTTATAAAAAGTAACGAGTAAAAGATCTTTGAAAACCTGAATGGGTTTCCTAGTTTAATTCAAGTTCTTCTAGCTACTTGACTTCGAGTTCTTCCAACTACACTACTTTGGGTTCTTCCAACTACACTACTTCAGATTCTTCCAATTGTTTTACTTATAAAAAGTTATAAGTAGTTGACCTTGAGAAACCCAATTACTTCTCCTCAATGTATTTCAAGTTTTTCAAATAGCTTTACTTCAGATTTGTGCAACTACTTTACTTATAAAAATTTATAAGTAGTTTCCCTAGAGAAACTTGATTACTTATATGTTGTTGCCCTTGAGAAACCTGATTCCTTGTAAGTAATTATGTTAGAGAAGTTAAAGCATTTTGAAAGACTGATTTGGTCTGGAATCAAGTAATTTCCCTCTAAGAACCTGATTACTTCCAATTAATTACATTTTGAGAATTCAAAGGATTTAAAGAACCTGATTTGGTCTACAAAGTGTAAATCAAGGTTTGTAAGCTATATTACTTCATCTGTATGAACATCTGACTAGATGGAATAAATGTATTTTGAAGAAAATCTATGAAATTTCTAAAAAATATAAGAGAAACCCATTTTAGATCTCAAAAAACCCACAAAATATATGCAAATAGATTTTTCATCAAAGGCCTTTTGACATGAGATTAGAGGTAGATTAGGAAAACACCTCCAAGGTCAAAAATGGTAGCCAAGATAGAATAAAAATCAATAAGGTGAATTCATGAAGGATCTTACCAATTAATCTAATGCATGAGGCTATTAGGAAGGCTTTGGTACCATGAAAGATTGTTCTAATATATCTTAATAGATTTCATGCAATCAATGTTGAATCTTGTGATGTAGTGTGAGAGCTCTAAAATTCTAATAAAGGAAAAATATGCCTTAACCTGTCTATTGAAAAATGTGAATGAGTTAATTGATTGAGAGATTCTTCATTAACCTTCCAAAAATAAAAAGTGGTGTACATATAGAGAAAATTAGGGAAACATGAGGAATCATCTAATTTTATTAATTGACTAATTAAAATTAAATATAATTAGCCTATGGACCCTTTGTGACTAACTTAAGGAAGCTTAAATAACATAGAATGGCCATACAATCATGTAGGTAAAACCTAGTTGGAAAAAGCACTAACTAAAATGTTTGATGCTTACACTCATACCATAGCTGATTATCAAGTGATTTATGAGATGCACAAGAACATGGAGAGAGGTACAAGGCAAGCCACTATAGTAGTAAGAGGGAAATCTAACCAAAGAAATAAAGGTTATGTCCAATAGAATATGGGATTTGGGATGTAATGAGGTGTTAGAGGGTGAGGTAGAGGACGTGATGGTGTAAGGTTCCCACCTTGATCATGTTATAAGTGTGGTTCCATAGAACACTATCAATATGACTTCTCTACACATCCAATATGTGGGTATTATTGAAGGGCCCATTAGGTAAAGGAATGCTCTGACTTGTATAAAAATTTAACCCAAGGTAGGCCTGTCACAAACAAGGGTATAGGAATGATCAAGCCCAAGCCAAAAGTGGATAAGGGGACTCTGAAGGTGTAACTAACCCATATAAATATATTCAAGGTATAGGTCACTACTCATAGTGGATTCACCACTCAACCACTAGTTGTGTCAATGCCTGAGCTACATTTAGAATATAGGGAGAATCATCACACTAATTGCATAGCATGACCTAAACCTAAAGTTTTGACTTATCCAGAATCATCATGTTAGAAAGATGTATTTTAGTAGGCCATGAGTGTAATTCAAAACCTATAAGGAGAGATCCAATTGGCATGAAATATAAAAGTGTAAGTTACTACCTCCTAAAAGAATTAAGATAGCCAAGAGGTAGAGATACAATAATTAATAGATATCCTACACCTCCTATAGATAAAAGAAATATTACCCTTATTGAAAAACTTGCTCTTAGAGAATATGGGGTAAAATCCAATTGAAGTAATTATGCCACACATGGAGTGAGCATAAGAGGTTAGACATACACAAAATATAGATTATGACCAAGAATTCCTCATGACTGCCACAATTTATGGATGGTCTATATGTGAGGTCCTCATAGACATAGGGACTGAGGTTAATATCTTGACCAAGAATGTATTGGAAAAGATGGATAAGCTAACCTTGAGGCCTTCCCCTCATGTACTTTTCATGGCCAATAATATCCCAACACAACCCATTAGAATTTTGAAGAGCACAATTGTAGATATCATGGGCATTGAATTCCACATTGACTTCAAAGTAATCAAGTTGGTAGAACAAGATAGCTACTTGACACTTCGCAAAAGTCCATGGTGTTATATGAACAATGTATACATAAAATTCAAGAGGTGCTACATGAATTTTTATAATGTCAAGGAAAAGGTAGTTATACCCCTTTTAGGTGACTAAGGACCCCTCTATTTAGAGAGTGTAGACCTCAAAGATGAGATCAACCATTTATACAACATCATAGTGCAAGGTGTTAATATGTTGAACCCTAATGATCAAGGAATGATTTTTGGGGAAGATGAGAAATCAGCCTCAAACACAACTGATGTTACCTATGACCGATGGGTTGAGGAAGCTTGTTAGACCATTGGTTGAATGTGTCAATTTGTGTGTGAAAAGGTGATGAGAATAATAAAGATAGACTGGGTCCAAATTGATTTCACTTCTAAAACATGGGTCCCATGTGCTAATAAGAAGGGAAAGAGAGTGTTCTTATTGAGAAAAGGTAAACTTGAAGTGCTCCCAAAATAAAATGGAATCAATCCAGTCAAAGAGTATGTCTATAACCTTGAATTATGCATCGTCAAAGAAGTATATAGAATGGGTGCACTAGTGTATACTTTATGAAGCACTATCACTCATTAGTGGTTACTGAAAAGGACTATCTTGCCAAGTTGGAAAGATTTGAAAGAAACTATCTACATTAGATTCAAAAAGAGTAATGAGGACTTGAACATCTCATCATACATTGGTGACTCTTATCTTATTGTGTATGTGTGCTTATGTGAAGAAACATGGATTGTTTGTGATGATAATTCCCAAAAGAACTTATAGGTACATGCCTTCTATAGAACCTTGAATATGTGGGTGTGAGAATGGTACGTTATCAATGAGACGTGCCATGAGACAACCAACTGGGAGGACCTTAAGGAGCATATTGTCCACACCTTCTCCTTTACTTTGTAAACCATAGAATTGATTGAGACACTATAAGTAATGTGAATTTCAATGCTTGAAAACACTATAATAATGGAGGAGCACTTAAAATACATGCTTGGTGAAAATGGGTGGCATTACCAAATTTATTTGAAGAGAAAACCTTAATAGTGACTCTAATGATGAAGATGATGAAACATAGATGGTGCAGAACTAGACAATTTTGATAGGCAAGAAGAATTTAGTGTGCTAAATTAAGGATAGCACTCCAAAGGAAGAATACCTACCCACATTTACATAGAAACAACTAAGGATAGTTTTCAAAAGGAGGATTCACATCAGGATAAGAATGAGACCTAATGCATGTTGTTAAATATGATAAAGGTATATATCAACTCAGAAGGGGAACCTAAGATTGCTACTTTGGACACCTATTTATTTGACATGGAGCTAGTGTGCATTATGTATCTCTTGAAGGAGTTCCAAGAATTTTCCCTTAGAATTACCACAATATGAAGGGAATCCACTCATACCTTGGAAAGATGAGCATAAATCTATTCAATGGTGCAAGATAGTTTAAGAAATGACCTTACAGGATGAATCCCAATCTTCATGCCAAGCTCAAAATAGAGATTGATGGTATTCAAGTTACAAACATCATTTACCTTATGTAAGAATCTAAATGGGTGATCCCCATTATTATTAGTATCAATAAGGATAGATGCATCTAAATTTGCATCAACTATAGATTTTTGAATGTTTCCTATGTATCTGACCCCTTTCTAACTCCATTCACTAATGAATTTTTTATGACATCATAGGCTATGAGATATACACTTTCTTTAATAGGTTCTTAGGATACCATCAAGTCTAGATCAAGGAGGAGTATAAGCCCAAAACTACCTTTGTGATAAAATTTGGTTATTTCTCATATAATGTGATGCCCTTTAGACTCAATAATGTGCCTATCATATTCTCTTGAGTGGTGATCAAAACTTTTAAGAACTTGATTCATAATTTCCTTCAATTATACTTAGATTATTGGACTATGTATGGGCTGGTGAAGGACCATTATGACAACTTTCACCTAATGTTTGAGAGATATCGGTAGTTGTAGATCTCTTTAAACCTCAAAAAGTGTGTCTTCATGAAACCATTTGGAACTTTGCTTAGACACATCATCTATAAGGATGGACTACTCATTGATCCAAAAAATATCACCATCATCCTTTAACTCCATACCCCATTGATGCATAAATATGTTCATGCCTTTTTTTGACACTATGGTTACTATAATAAGTTCATCAAGAACTATGCAAAGATTATAGCACTACTGGAAGATCTCTTGCATAAGGATGGCCCATTATATTAGGGCATAGTGCAAGAATATGAATTTAAGATATTGAATCTCAAACTAGAAAGTGCATCGATACTAACATTTCTTGATTAGATGATTCCATTCCATGTCAATGTTGATGCATCTTGTTCTATAATTAGCACCATTCTAGCACAAACAAGTGAAGGAAAAATATACCATCCCATTTATTTTTTTAGTATAAAATTGACCAAGGCCTAACATAAATACACCACAACTAAGCATGAGGAACTTGTCATGGTCTATTCCTTATAAAAATTTAGGTAATATTTACTGGTAACCTTATTCATCTTCTTCACTGATCATGTGGTGCTTATTTACCTAGTGAACAAGCCCATTCTCCATGGGTGCTTTTTTAGATGGATATTTGTTGTTTCAATAATTCTAATTCTCGATTGTAATTAAGCCTATAAAAAAAAACTCAAGCCCAAACCATTTGTCCTTTATCAACTTTGGTTATGTGGCAATGTCTATTGAGGATGATATGCTAGACATGCAACTTTACAAATTCTAGAACATCCTAGAAGACTTGGTGGATATTTCCACATTTTTGAGATTTGGTTTTGTTCCCTAAATTATTACACCTAAGGAGAAGAAGCAACTCATAGTTCATGCCAAACCCTTTTAGATCATTAGCAAGGAACTATATAAGTTGAGACAAGATGAGGTCATATGCTAATGTTTCCTATAGAATGAATGGGAATCAATCTTATGAGAGGCACATGAGGGTATTGTAGGATTCCATTTCACTGGAGACTCTATAGTGTGCAGGGTTATGTAATCATCTTATGGTGGCCAAGTTTGCTCTAAGATGTGAAAGAGTATACCAAGGCATGTGACATATGCCAACATATAAGAAAACCAAACCACTAGGATGAGATGTCATTCATTCCTATTCTTTCGTAGGTGCCATTTTAAAAATGTATCATTGACTTTATTGGGCCAATTATTTTCAATGTGAAGAATATAGGAATGCTATACATTTTGGAGATCATAGACTATTTCACAAAGTGGACTGAGGCAACACCAACCAAATATTGCATAGCCATCATAACCATAAGATTTATATGGGAGAACATCATTAGTTATTATGGATACCCACTTAGTTTGACTAGTGACTATGGCATGCACTTCATCAACAAGACCATTTGAATCCTCCTGATAGAATACATGGTGGTGCACCATAATACAACACCTTGTCATACCCAAATCAATGGCACCACTAATTCATTCAATAAGATATTAGAAATGTACCTCATAAAGATATGTGATATTGGTTTCAGGGATTGAGATGATTTGTGTTCATAATATTATGGGTCTATCACATGATGTATAAGTGACTAAATAAGGCTACACCATTCCAACTGGTGTTTGGCATAGAGGCCATTTTACCGATGGATTTTTTAGTGCCTTCATTATGCATTGAACATATAGGTTGATTAGATAATGAAGAATCCTTGAGCACAAGACTAAAAGACTTGGAGTACTTGGGTAAGACATGCCCCCAAGTAATATGGAGCTAGCAAGTAGTGAAGCTACACCAAAAGATATGGCATGATAAATATATCATGTATAAGGCACTAACTAAAATATCATTAGTATTTCTATATGTCTCCAAGTACCCAAGCACTTGGGTAAGTTTTAGACTAGGTGAATGGGCCCTTATGTCATCCATGACATATTAGAGACTAACACATGTAAGTTGTGCATGTTGATGGGTGAAATACTCCCTAGTTATTTCAATGGCAACTGATTGAAGCCTTATAGACAATATATAATGGTGCTTATCTATCAGACATCAACTTCTAAATCATAAGTTGGTTATGTTGTCCTGACCAAATTAAACATTGGTGCAAGTTAAATATTTGATAATGATTGTGTTGTTTATGTTAAGGGAATAAGTAAGGCACTTTCAAGTTTATAAGATAATTATTCTAGTCCCTACATATATAAATCCAATCAAGTTACTCAAGCATATATGATTTCTAAGTTTCTAAAGATAAACACCTAAGTTTTTAGGCATAAGGAGTTTACCAGACTTAGAAGGATATGAGGACAAGTTGACAAAGGAAGGGTGCACAAGATGCTAGTGCACAACAAATTGAGAAAAAAAGAAAGCACTAGAGGACTAATGCATGAATTTGTATGGGATAGGGGAAGGCCAAATTAATAAGAGATGAAAACATAGAGAAATTGACCAATAAATGGAATCACACTTGAGAGGAAGTGTAGCAGGAAGAAGAGATGGAACCAAGGAGGTTGAGTCATGTGCATGTGAAATATTGTTCCTAGGTTACCATAAGAAGGGTAAAGGTTATGCTAAGGTGAATGAAGTGTATTAATAGCATCATCAAGATAAGATGGAATCCACCAATGGTAATTAGGAAGTGACCATTTGAATAATTGGTCACTTCACTGAATACACCATTAAGAGAAGTTAATGCAGTGATGGTAGAGGCACAAAGATCCACAATGAATGTGAATGTGGTGGTAGATTTTTGAAATTTTTTTGGGTTTAGTATATTTCAATAAATCCATGAGTCACCATGCCTAACTCACCTGTAATTAATAAGGTAGCTGAAATTAAGGTATAAAGGAGTGAATGCCTGATTGTATCTGATTACAAACCTTGTACAAATTTGAATAGATAACCAAAGCCGAACTAGAGTTGAAGCTAGAAAGTGCTACAAAGTGAAAACTTGATCACCCACAAGAACTAAATGAGAATAAATAAAAATAGAAATAGATTAAGTTCTAGTTAGTATTAGAAAGAAGGCATGTAGAGAGATAATTGTAAGAAAAATAGGTAGTAGTGATTCTGAGTGATGTTAAGGCCATCATGAATGGTGAACAAATATCAAGAGTCAAAGTCACAATTGTAGAACCCATGACTATGATAAAGTGTAAAGTAAGAATAAGAGCTTTGGGAAGATCAATATATTGTGCTTTAATAGTAACTAGTTTAGAATGGGAAATAAATGCAAGTTTTGGTCCATCATAAGCATAGAACGATACCAACAACGCACAAATGGTAAAATAAATAGTTACTATGAATAAAAAGGCACAACTAGGAGAAGGAGTTAGCATCATGGTGGTTGACTTGGAAGTAAGTGCAAAATCTTTCATATAGAGAAATGTAGTTTCCTCTTGAGGTCATAATGGGGAACACTTGGGTATCATTGGGTATCATTCATGCATACATGTAGGTTGAAGGAATACAACCATCACACACTGATTAATTCACAAGACCTAAACTAAGATTGGATGGTTGACATAGGAATGAAGATGAAGGAAAGAATAATGTTATTTGACATATCCATATAACATAAGTTAGTGACCACCAATTTAACCTAGTTGTATGAGCTACCAAGTTTTAGAAATCTAGAATAATTAGTGTAATTATTCCTTTGCGCATCCATGGTGATCACTTCTACTTTGTAGAAAGTTACATGCAAATATTGGTGCACCTCATCAATAAGATTATAGGGCTCTCAGGCATAGGGATGGGCATCTTCCAAATTATGGAGGATGAGGCAGAGGTGGAGACGATTTTAAAACTCTTGTGCTACTATAAGGCAAGGTTCATATTCCTTATTAAGGACATTAAGGACCCTGATATGAGGGTAGTGGTACACCTTATGAAATATAAAATATGCCCTAGTGGATGTTGGATCAATATAAGTAAGATGTACTTATGCATCACCCACCACATGATGCAAGGGTCATGTTTAATATTACAAAAAGTTATTACTAAGGAGATGGTGAATAATGCACTAAAATGCCACATGACATGCAAGACCTTTTGGTGGGTTCCTATTCTAATTTTGATAGTGATGGAGGAGATCAATGTGCTTGATAGTGATGAGGACAACCTTTGGGTATTCCAACTGCACAAGGACTCCCCAGTGCTAAAGTATCAAGAATTCACCTACCACCTAGCTTCTCCCAAAAGTATAAAACAAGAGTATTAAGGTGGTATATCTGATACATAGAGGCATTAAATATTGAATGGCACATCCCAAAGGAGTTCTCCTAACACGTATTAGGCATGATAACCTTCACCATCATGCAATATTTTTATGTAGTGAACCTAATGCTCACAAATGGTAACCTATCTAGTTGGCTCAAACTACCTTATGATTTTTCTACTAAATATTTCATAGTGGCACTAATTCCCAATATACAGTAGTTGGATATCCTGATGAAGGCCATTGATTAAGAAATGATAAGATTGAGTTCCTAGTATGTGCATCTAAGATAAAAATCCACAAAATATGAGGAAGATGACTCTAATCAAATGAAACTCCATCCCCTCTAGAGGGTAATTATAACTAGGTGCATCTTCCATCTCTTTTACAAGTTGAAGCCATGAAATATGGGTTCCAACCCTAAAAAATATGTTGATCAACCACTCTTGATCAGTGAAAAAGGGAATTTAGCAACAATAATGCAATATAAATCTCCCCAGAAGAAGAAAGGAGAAACACTTGAGGAAATCTAGGAGTGCATTAGGTTAAGGGTCACTTCCAAAAATTAAGCAACACCTCTAAATCCAAATAAGTGTGTAACATTCACGTCAAAAACTACTTCTTCTAGTAGGAAGTAGAAAAAGAAGAAGTCTAAGGGACCCGTTGTGCTCCATATAATAAATATGGTATAAATGGAGGAGGAAGATGCTCATATATTTATAAAGGAGAAAGAGATAGAGGAAGAAGAAGGAATAAAGACCTACATTGTGCAAGAAGAATAAGTGGAAAAGGATCCTAGCACTAAGGATGTTTAGAAGGCCCTCCAAGGTGGCATAACCACCACACTTAAAGAAATAGAGAATTTATTAAGTACCTAATCTAAATAACCCTACATATATCCTCCATGAATAGATGAGGAGAAGAGAAGGTTTTGAAAGAAGATGGGCCACAATGAGGAAGAAATTGTTATGGTGCTAGCACTTAAAAAGAAGAGGAAGGCATGGAATAAAATGGGCCTAAGTTAGGTAAAGATTGAGAATGATAAGGAAGAGAAGGCCAAGAGAGAGGAGAAGACAAAGAAGGTTCTTATAAGTGCAGGAATAGACATTAAAAAATCTAAAAGGTGCCCAATACCATAACCATAAAAGTAGAATAATCTACATAATAGGTATACCCAAATAGTGAAGGGGTGCCTAAATAAAAGGAAGGAAATACTAGCACCTTGGAAAAGTAAAAATATATTGAAGAGGAAGCCCAGTAGAAATAGGCACAAGGCAAAGTTGGCACCAAGGGAACACCCATAGATGAAATCATGGAGAAACCCTAAGAATAAGAAGTGGACAAAGGGGAAACTTCTAAAGAAGAACCCCTTAAAGAAAAAGAAGATGATTCCTTGAAGGAAAGCACCAAATAAAGTGGTGGTTATAGTGAGGAGGAGGAAGAGAAAATAGATATGGCCATAGTCAAGGAAGAAGGCATAGATTTTAGCATTTGATAAAAGGTGTAGCAGGGTTGGATGGATGAGGACTTCTATGTGTTTGACTTCATTCCCCCTGAGACTGCCATAACCAAGAACTAAAAATAACTTATGTTTGTGTTTGATATCTACATGGAAGAGCCTCACTTTGAGGTGCCTTGAAAGGCCATATTAGGCATAAAATAATCATAATAAGGCCATGAATCCCTTATCATCAACCCTCATTCCATGAACCCAATTCGGTTTGGGAATGAATTTGTCCAGATGGCCATAGAAGTTCCACATAAAAATATCATCAATGATGGTAGGGTAAATGAAATAAAGAAACTCTATAAGGATGTCGAAGATGAATCACAAGCCATGAAGTTCAAGCTATAACAACTATGTAAACATATAAAGGCAACCAAACCTTCCCTTTTAGTTGGCATCGATACATATAACATCTTTAAGGTTGATAAGATTTGTGTTCTAGTGGAGTAGATGCTCTCAAAGATGAAACCAAAGTTTACACAAGAAGATGAGGAAGAAGATCATTGCACGGTGCTATAGAAGGAGCTTATTGCTATGCTCAAAGAGGTAGAGGACCTCTTTGTGAAACTTCAAGATGGTGTATATGTAGTTGATTCCATCTTCTTGATATTTTACAACCGAACATCAATCATAGATGCATGCCTCAAAAGGAAGAAAAGGAGAAGATGATGTCATAGGTATACTCTATGAGTAGTTTAGAGTGCACATAGATAATGGGGAAGGTAAATATGCTAAGTACCTAGATAAAGGACTAGGAATAAAACATAGCAACAATCTTCCATGCCTTGTAGACTAAGGTATATGATTAAGGAGTAATATTAGATGGGGGAGTTTAAATGCCTTCAAAAAGGAACTAGACAAGATTGATGTGCTCATGATTAGTGCTACTTCCATGGAAATAGATAACACTACTGAAGAGATCAATCTCTCTATTAAAGGATTTGAAGACTTCAATACTAAGATTAAGGAGAGCATATCTGAGTTTTGTGTGATGAATAATTTGATAGCCTAGTCCAAGTGTGGACTAACAATTTATTATGGGGTAATTTTAGGCCCCTATTTTCTTAAGTACAAGATTCATGCCAACATAACAAACACTTTATCACAATGCATCATTTTTAATGATGACATTTTTGGCACCTTGACACTAGCTAGAGGAATCAATACTTACCTTGTGCTAGTTGGAAGGTGGCTAACTATTTCTAGGATTCCTAGTGCATATTATAGATTAGATGACATGTGGTGCATATAGTGTGAAAGGTGTATGGTGATGGAGCTAGTGGAATAATCAACAAAGGCTCCAGATCATCACTTAGCATGCACATTTTACCCTAGCAAGAAATGCTCCTATAGGCTATAAAAATATCTTGAACCATCAAGAAAAAGGGAGAGATGTGAATTGATTTAGAAAATCTCTATATAAATTCAAATTCTCTATTAAGATCACCATTAGAACTAGGAATATCTTAGATTCCATAAAAGCTCCATTTTTATACGCCCAAGCTCACCTATGAGCCTTTAGACCATTAAGTATCTTGAATTAAGTATGTACTTTATTTTATATATTTTATGTGTTATTTTAAACTTTGATTAATGAAAAATAATGGTGTTTTTGAATCATATAATGTTTCTAGGTTATATTTTTATGGTAATGTCAATAAAATTCATAATGAATGGAATATTTATAATGTTGGAATTCTAATTCATGCCTGTTAAGAATGTCATTTATAATCTTCTAGTCCAAGTCATTAATGGAATCCCTACAATATTGATGATGCCATCATATCTTATATAAATAGTCTAAGTGTAGAGAGAACCTATGCCAAATGTTCTTGCCTTTGCTAAGGAGTGTAAGCCTATTATGGGAAACTAAATATAAAGTAGCCCCTTGACTTGTCTAGAACCCATATGATGCTAGGCTTAGTTTAAAAAAGGATTTAATACCTATGTCTCTAGGACTAGTTCCTAAAATGGGATTATGCCCACAGACTAGCAAGCATAGTCCATGAAATACTTGCACCAAGGAATCTACCAAGAGCCTTCTTCCAAATGACCAAATTCCATAATTAATATCTCATGCCATGGCATAACTAGCCCAATGTGGGCCCTAGTTCTTTCTCTACTACACTTTGAGTGAGCACATAAGGCCTATGCCTTATGTGAATTAATGTCAGTGTATTGAAGTGTTAGATTTTGAGTGTAATGGGAATATCCCATGTTTTTTCCTAGTTACAATGAGTCTAGGATTGAATAAGATAACCTTTCACCCATTGATAAGGACTTTTATAAAAAAATGCACTTGAATAATAAATGATCCTCTATAAAACTTTAAACTTAGGCACACATATGAATCAAAAAGGAAAAATTTGTCAATAGCACCTTATTAAATCTTTCCTAAACATCAGTGTTTCAAAGGAAGGTTTGTAATTTGAAGGTGTGAAAATGAAGGTCTTTAAAGACACTAAATACTAACATTCCTCAACATAATTTATATTTTAAATCTCTAGGTGACATGTAAAATATTAAATAACATTAGTAGTTTAGGAACGGACATAAAAAAGGAGATAATTATCACACTTATATGTAAATAAACAATAAGAAGCACACACTACAACCAAGAATGAATCTGCAATAAGTTTCTTTATTGACTTCTAGTGTAAGTTACAATTTATGTATAGTTTCTCTATACCAGCTTGAGGGATCTTGGAAAATTGCCTAAAGGCCAAAATATATATCAAGATAAAATATGCTCTAGATAATTTTTCATAGAGGAGAGAATAAGAATTCAAATAGATACTAACTCAAGTCAATTTTCATTTACAATTTCCAAACAAAGTCATATAGACTTATCCTTGTGTATAGTGGCTTGAATGATGATTTCTTGATATACTTGGCATTAAAAACAATTTGGTGTGCCATATTTTTAATCCAATATTATACTTTATCATGTAATTCCATTATTTATTTAGATAACTCTTGTGGAAGTGAGTTAACTCATGAGTGGAACTCAAGATGAGTTATGCATGCATTTGAAGTTGTTGAATCCCAATTAACTTATCACAAGGACTAGTTAGGCATGAATTTGACATAAAGTATTAGTATTTAATGATTTTTACTAATTTAAGAGGCATTAAAACTCTAAATTATCCCTTATCACCAATATTCTATGCTATTATTCTTCACTTGATTGATTAAATATGCCTACTAGGCCAAGTTAGGCCTAATAGCCAAAATGTTTAAGGTTGGTTCTCATTATAACCTACATATAACCTTGAAAACCTGAAAATATGATGAAATAAAGACATGAAAAAATTCCTTATATCATTAAAATAATCCTCTTTAGCAATCAACACCTGTAAAATAGTCAAACTAGTTGACTACCTAACTTTTCCTTCAGTTCCTATAGACTAGCTATTTTGGATGAGCTCCCAAGGGAACTTATAGGTATATTTTTGATCAAATGATGATTTTAGAATGAATAATAAGTTCCAAAATCCACTTTACATGGATTATAATTCTAATAAACTACCTTGTACCTCTCCTTTTGTGCCTTTTGTCTCAAAAACCTAATTTATGCCAAGTCCATACAACAAATGTCTATGGACATGGATCTCTTAGAGTTTAATTCATGGTAAAATTTATATTTAAGAGTTTCCAATGAGTTTGGATGCATATTTATCTTATTATTCATAAATAGGGCTCTTAGTGGGATTTTATAAGGGTTTAAGAGTGCTCTATAATCTTAATGATTGTTCATAAAGCTTGGGACATGAATGCCCAAACCAATGGCATAAAATCTTAGTGTATTAGGCCTTTTAACTTCCCCAAAGTCCTTAACTTCCCATGAAAAATGTGTGTATTAGGGTGAGAATGTGAAATCTCCTCTCAGAGTGGAAAACAATCTCTCTAGAAAGTGTTTGGTGTTCCTTGGTCGAGATGATCAATTATACTACATCCCTATGGGTCAAAATTATCATAAATCTCTCTTAGGACCTGATGGTGATGTTAATTATGTTTTTAAGTGCCCTTATGACCTTGATTTGGCTCTTGATACTCCCTTTTGATGTCCTTATCTTGTGATGTCAATAACAAGCATAAGTGTTTGCTTAGTTTATTCAATATATTGACTTAATGATAAGTTAATATGATCTTATGTACTTTATAAAATATTAATATCTTATATATGATAATTTAGAGTCATGATATAGGAATGATCAATACATCCTTCTTCACCCTACATGCAAACAACCCCTTACTTTGACTTGTAGACCTATCTGTTCATGGAAGTGACCCAAATGATCCCTATTGATGGATTTAGGAGTTTTATTGAGGTATTTAAATACCCCATATTTATTATCAAATGCTTTGAATTTTAAATTACCCTCTCTTACCTTGATTTATATCTCAAAATTGACTCATTTTGCATAGTCAATAAAATTAAGGTACCACATGTGCCATCCAACTGGTCATGGAGGTGCTCAAGGAAGTTTATAATAATAAAAAATTCATTTAATTTTTCAAACATGCCATCTATATGCATAATTTATCTCCTTTTCTCCATCAGGTGGTTATGAGGGTTTTACAAGGGTTTTAGAGTTCCATAGATTCTTAATGACTATTCATAGTGTATGCAACTCTAATGGGAAACCAATTTCCATGAAAATTGAGTAAACTGACCCCCTCATCAGCCATAAAAATTAGGATCTTCCATGCAAAAGGTTCTTCAAGTTCTCTATGTAGTGAAATTAGGCTTTAAGAGGCTGCCAAGACTATATATGCAAGAAAGAAGCTTGAGGTATCTATAAAAAAAAAAAATTATAAATTTTTATTCACCCCATATATTTTTCATGATTTTAATTATTCTCTCCACTATCTCAAATTCCACCAAATTAATAACTAACTCATGAAATTGTCCAAAAGTGTGACTATGTGCTTATAGGGTTTTATGCTTATCTATTTGCTTTATTCCTCAAGGGCATGGTTTAAATTGATTTTGGAGTGTGTTCAGATCTCAATAGGTTAATGGATATTTAAAATAACCCTATTTTTAAAAAAATACCCTTGGTGATCTTGAAACCCTCGATCACACCTTAAAATACCTCAAGAAGTCTACCTACTCCAACTCTAACTGTGATTAGACAACCATGTGACTATGTAATAATACTAAATGGTTCCTCTCCTAGATTTAAATTATCAATATTATTTATATGTTTAAAAACTCATTATTACCAATCTTACCAAGTTTCATTCTTGGATTCTTCTTATAGTGGCTTTTAGGTGCTTTTTACTAAAACCTAGCTTGAGTTGCTTACATTCTCCTGTCTCATAAGACCTATGACTAAGTTATTATTATTTTTCACCTTTATTAGACTTTATAATGATGAAAATTATTTTAAAATTCCATGAAAATTTATCCTTGTAATGTTTTTATCCTCCATTTTTTGACTTTCAACCTTTTACAACCTATAGTAAACCTTAGCTCCTCAAGAACACTCATCATGACTGTATGCAAATAGTGTTGTAGGTGATTTTGATGAGATGTAGAGATTTTTGGTATCCATATAATCATTATTAGGTGATTATAATATATTTATATCAATTTAAACATCTATTAATAACCCTTCCTCTAGTATATAGACTCCTCTTACAAAGTTCTTAAGATTTACATAATGCCCTATTTCCATACAGGTTGTACCATCATCTTCACGAGCTTGGAAATACTTTAGTATTATTGATCAAGGTTTTGAATATTTCCAACTTGATACTTTATTTTAATAATATGTCTATATATTATTAGATCCTTGAAGGGAATAGTCTTTTTGTTTTCACTTTAGGCATATGACTGTGTGAGAGGAATTGATATTTATATGGATGTAGGTGATGCTTACACTTGAAGTTGACTATATCAATGTTACTAAAATAATTTTATCCTATTTATCTCATTAAAATCCATCATCAATATGATCTCATTCAAATACATCATCACTATGAATCCTTGATACTTATCATGAAACTCTTCTATATGTTGTCATGGTGAGACTCTCCTTCACAACCTTTAAAAATAGGTTTTTGCTCTATGAGAAGGTTGTAGGTGGTGTTTTAAAATTTAATTTGACTATCATAAAAATGTTTCTAATCCAATTATTCATAACCTTATGAGTTCATATCTCAATTTTCTCTTTAAAATTCTATTGAATATGATTTTTTCTAATAGACCATTGTGTCATCAACTTGCATGAACTTAGAGATAGGCCTTTAGCCTCATGGATGTAGGTGGGTGTCCTGAGTGTATGAATGAGTGTTGGTTTTGGTGTTATGTCTTGATACAAAATTGACACAACTCATTATATTATTAAATAATGACAAGAACTTATGAACTCAAGGAACATAATAATATCCCTCTCATAGTTTACTTGATGACTCAAGTTGCATACTTCAAAAAACTCTATAATTATACTGTAGGTTTACATTTACATGAAAAAATGACTTAAAATGAGTTTGGATCTCTTTAAGGTTTATATATAAGTAAAAATTAATATTTATCACTTTATAAAACTATCTTCTTCATACTCCTTTTTGCATTTTCTTGAAAATAGGCCTTTCCCTCACTATGTATTTGACTGTGTTTCTTGATGACATGTCCTTTGTATGGACTGTAGAAGGGTCTAAATATGCTTGGGGAGCTTTAAAAATAGGTAAGAGGCATGAAAATTAGACCTAAACTTGTCAAATTATTTCTATTATCTTGATAACCTCCTTGAAAGTATATATCCTTTAGGTCTCCTTAATAGCATTATCCACCTCTTGGATATAACTTGCTCTTGAAGCTGACTATAGGTCTCTTCTTGTGCTTCTTGAGCCATATAGGAACTTGAAATGTATTGAACTTTTATCTCTCTCTTTAGGCTATCAAATTCATACTATTCATGCATTTTGTTAACAAAACTAACCTCCATAAGCCTAGATAGGCCTTAATACTATATTGTCATGACACTTGAATATTTTAGCCTAGGATTGTAGGTGTATCAAAGACAATTGATTGTAAGCTTATGATTGTCTCCTTGGTTGAGTCATGATTGAAGTCATAAGATTAAAAAATAGCTCTTAATTAATTACCAACCTTCAGTCATATATTGATGTTATAACCAAACCTTCACTAATATTATGTCCTTTCTCAATTGAAGATGATTGTATATGTATGAACTATGACTGAGTTTGACCTTAAGGAAGTCATCAAAACCATGGGTATAATCCTTGTTCATGATTCCTTTTGAAACTTTGAGGAGATATATTGATAAATTATCTTCAATAAGATACCTTCCTTGTCATTCTCTTGTATTTTTACTTTCAGGTCAAAGCTCATGATTGCTGATATATTGGCTATAGGTTGCCTTCTTGACTATAGGTGATGCTTGACTATTATGCATATCCTCTTCTTCACACTTATTTGGTTTCTACCCCTTAACTCCTTATGATATTGGATTCATGGATTTGAGATGAATGAAAGTTATAAAGATTGAATGGATGGTGTGAAAACATAAATGTAGGGTGGAAAGGAACATGATCATAGTGAGAATATCGATGAAAGATAGTGATAATGAAGATGAAATAAAATGGGGTCATAAGAGGAAAAAAGGATTATGAAAAGATTAGATTTAAGGTCCAATTAAATCATGATCATGTCCTTTAACACATATAAATTTGGAGGACATTTAAGGAGAATAAGAGGGTGAAATTGAAACTTATGGATATGCTAGGAACCTTAAAAAATGCTAAAAAACCTTAGCATTTGTTAAACAATGACTTTGATATGATTTTAAGAACCATTGATGATATTCTTGGCTATAAAATTTCATGAAACATGTTATAATCTTAGATTAATAATATATGAACATGAAGGAAACTCCTACAAATAAGAAACCAAGAAATCTTGAAACCTTTTATCTCTCTTGAATCATACAATTATCCTTTATAGCTTGTATACTACAAATTTGAATTTTTTTAATTATTGATCTCTATTTATCCCTCACATGTGTGTAATATAACTCATGGATGCCATGGAAGGGTGAGTCATGTCCCTGAGAAACTCCACAATATTGAAATTTACTATTGTGATGCCCTAATGAAGAGAAATTGCAAAAAAATGACTAATTGCTTAGATGCAAGAGCCATAATGAATTCCTTGACTTAAAATGGATGGTTCATTAAGGAAATATGAAAAAATGTATAACCACTTGATCTAGATGGAATCTCTTTGAGACTACTTTATTTGGACAAAATTTTAGATATGTATTTTTTCTTTCATGGTCATACCACCTAAACATTTGAATGGCTCTCACTATGTGTAAACTAGCAAGATGACTGGAGGGAACTAGTTTTGGGCCTATTTAAAATCCTTTTGCCTTAAAATTCTTATGGAACACCTAATATTTCATTATCCTCCTACTCATGGCCTTAGCTAAAATTATGTACTACTCTATGAAATATGCATGAAAATGGCTCTTTTTTGCCTTTTATTCACAACTAAAGACTTCCATGACAAATATCAAATCATGGAGAGGAAACCATGAGTCAAAAATAATTTTATGACAAATATTAAACTTTAAACACCTTTTTAGGCCAAAAAATGGCACGTGTGAGCTCAAAGAAGATCCTTTTCACACTTAAACTTACATAAAGTGACTTTTTCCAAGTAGGAAAGTTTATGACTAAGGTAAAGTCATATATATGAATGTGTTTAAGGATAATTTGAATATTTTTATGGCCTTTTATTACCATGTTTTACATTTAAATACCAAAATTTGTCCTTTTAGGCAAAATAAACATAGTTTTACAAAGGACAATTACCATTGAATGTCATATAAGCATATCATAGCCTTACAAAAAACTTAAAATGGGGTTTTTATGCATTTTTATCACATTTTAAAGTTTATAACTTATTTCATACCTTCAATATACTAAATTATGTTGTAAAACTTCATGAAAATTCATCAATTGTGCTCTTTTCACCATTTTCTTTAGAGAACTTTCAGATCATATAACCACTTGAAACTCCATCAAAACCTCAAAATGATACTTAACACTATTAAAATGACACTAAACAACTCACTCTTCACTTTAAATTTAATACACCATGATGAACATGATTTTTTTTAATTATAGGGGTTGGTATTTGGCCTTGATAGGCCAAATTGCCAATATTTTTGGTGACTCACAAGGGTTGACCAGCCTACTAGTCAAGAAAATTCAACATCTCTATGATATATCAGACCTTGAACTATAATATAAAATTTTCAAAACCTACAGACTTGACATAAAACAAACAAATAGTAGATGAACTAAAAATAACAACTGACTACTGAAGCAAAATAATAACTAACAAAGCATGTGCAACATATGCACTTAGAGGAATGAAACTACAACTATGTACAAAGGAGTGACTTACCTAAATGTATTACTTAAATAACATCACATTAATAGTAATAGGGAGTTCCTCCCCACTTATTTTGGATAATTGGAAAGCATTACTTTACTTATAATCAATAATAACATATGGGCCACTCTAAAGGCTATCAAATTTAGAGTGTCTACCTAGTTTAACATGTTCTTCATCCCACTTGAGTACAATGCTGCCTTGAAAAAATGTCTTGGATGAAGCTCTTTTTTCAAAGGATTTCTTGACTTTATTTTTTTAGACCGCATTATATGCATTGCATCATCTCTTGTTTCCTTCAATTCATTCATTCTTACCTCCATTGCATCATTTTCCATAATCTCTAGCTAATGTGAAAGACCAAAGTTAGAAGTTACAATTAAATGGGAAGCCTTTATTCTCAACCATAAAATATAAGATAAGTATAATTACCAATGGCATTCTTTGGAATGATTTTATTTACCCATAAGGCAATCTTCAACTTTGTATGCCATCCTCTCTAATTATCTTCCATTATTCTCTTAATGATCCTAATCAGATTCTTATTGGTGGACTCTGCTAATCCATTACCCTATAGATATTAATTTGATGAACAATTAATATAAATAACATGATGAAGATCCCATTCACATACCTTTTTCATTTTTTAATTTTAAATCATTATGTGATATGATAGTTGAAGAAACTCCTAAACAAATCACTAGGTTATCATAAAACTCTAGAAATAAGTTCTCATTTGCCTCCTTAAGTGAAACTACCTCCACCCACCTGGTAAAGTAATCTATGGATGTTAAAACCCACTTATGACCAGAAATTTATGGAGGATGAATCATTCCAATTAATTCTAAACTCCATTGCACGAAAGGTTGTTTAACTTGAATAGGCTTCAAAGGCATGCAATTAATCTCTATTTTCCAGTAAACATTACACACTTAGAACACTTTATAACCCATTTATGTGCATTTTTGAACAAATTATGACAAAAATAACTAGCTCTTATGATATTTTCTACTATAATCTTTGATGCAAATTGGCCTCCTGAAGGACTATCATGAAATTGCTCTAAAAGATTATCTATTTGACTAGTTTTAACACATATTAAAAACATACATCTAATGTCCTTTTGATAACTCCATAAATCAAGATGTAAGGTATTTATTATATAATTAAGTGTATCCTCTTTTATCCATTTAATCCCATAGGAAAATCTCTTGTTTGGAGGAATCTAGCTATGTCTTATGTCCATCTGGAATGAGAGATAGTTATAACCATATGTTGAGTGTCTTGAACTGTCAGAATCACTTATTTTTATTATTCCACAACTATTTCCAGATGTTCATAAATTCCTATACTTATGACCAAATTTTTAAAACTTAAATTTCATATTCCATGCACTTGGTCACCCAATGATGCATCTCTCTTTTCACTTAAGCCTCTACTAAGGATAAAATCCTTTAGACTAGGATGAGCTACCATCTGAAACATCTTATTATTGGAAACTAAATGTCTAAATATTTTCAAACCTATTATAACAAAAAGAAAATACTTTTCAATAAAATAATGCCTTTCTTCATATCCTTCCAATGTTTAATTGAAGAAAGTAATGGGTTGCTCTAAACCTTCACTATTCTCATTCATAAGCATGGCAAAGATTTTACTACATGTAGATAAAGCATACATAAATAAATCCTTAGTGAAATTAGGATTTATCAAAGTAGGAGCTTGGATAATATCCTATTTCATGGCCTTAAAACTTATCTTGCCGTATTTTCTCCATGTGAACACTTGATATTTATTAATCATATGAGTGAGTGTCTTGACTAATTTTGTAAATCCAGAATGAACTTCCTAATGAAATCGATCTTCCCCAAGAAGATTTTACAATCCATTCTTGTGTTTAGGAAATCATAGATAAAATATTTATTCTATTATTTCAATATCAATGGATAATACATCCTTGGATAGAATATGTCCAAGAAGTCTTCCCTCATGCACTGCAAAGATTTACTTTTTTGGATTCAAAGAAACCCCAAATTGTCTACATCTATAAAAATCCAATATCAAGTGTGTTAAATGATCTTTAGGATATCTATAAAATATAATAATATCATCAAGATAAATAAGAAACATTTCACTTAAAATGCCCTAAAAAAAAGCATCTATTTCACTTTGGAAAGTATCTCTAGCATTGGAGAGTCCAAAGGACATCTTATTATATGTATAAGTACCCCATTTAATTATGAAGACTATTTTATATTAGTCTTGTTATTTCACCAATATCTATTTATAACCTGAATATCCATCTAGTAGAGAAAAACTTTGTGAACTTGAAACTCTTTACAAAATGTGATCCATAGAGGGAAGAAGGTGGTGATCTCTCAATGACACTCTATTAAGATCTCTAAAATCTACACATAACCTTATGGCTCCATTATTTTTAATAATAGGCATAAGATATGTAACCCATTTAGTATGTTTGATAGGAATATTATATTAGATTCAATCAGCTTTTTAAGTTCCTTTCTCATGCAGATTTCAACCTTGGGGTTGATTACCCTTTGCTTATATCTCACTGGTTTGGCATCTTCTTCAAGTTCAAATGTATGTTGTGCTAACCTGGGATTAAAAAATTTAAAATCATGATATTTCCATGAGAAAACATCCATGAAATCATTACACAATGCTATGAAATATTATCTCTCATCATTAGTGTTCACTTTTCCCAACTTGAATAGCTTACCTTCAACTATGGAAATTTGCTTATAATGTTCTTTTCTGGTAAATATACTTACCTTGTATTTTATTAGTTGATCATCCTCATTAAATATTATTTCCAAAGTCACGAAACCTTTAGGTAAAGTATTTTATCTTAATTGAAAATTTTGATCTTCATATTGGCTTTGCAATTTATCATGATTATGTGGGAAAAATTATGCCTCATATTTTAAGAAACAAGCAATGTGTTTATCACTATCAAAAAATTTCCAACTTGACTCATTATTTATAAATTAAGGCCTGCATACAACCTTGATTTGGGAATGATATTTAGTTTCTTTGATTTTATCAATATTATCATATTGTTCTCCTATTGTAGCTAGTCTGGCTGCATGTTGATTGGCTCCTCTAGGAATGGAGCAAACATAAAATACCTAGAAGTATTTTATAAGGTCCCAACCTATATGTTTTTAGGTATTTAGAATTTAATTTTTTGTTTCAATTAGACCTCTTACTTTTTGTATTACCAATTCACTATCACCTTTAACCTACATAATCCTAATACCCCTCTTTCATGCCCACTGTAGATCATGAATAAGAGCTTCATACTTTACATTATTATATGTGAAACTAAATTTAAATCTTACATAAGAGAAATACCTTTGATTTTTACAAAAAACAAGAATTACACCATCCCCACTTCCATTATTTTATATGGATCCATCAGATTACAAATTCCACACTCCTTAATCCTACATTAAGCTAGTGGGACTAGTCATTAAGTCACCTTCTTCATGCATGCACTAGACACCAAAGCCTTATTATTCAATAATTTTTTAGAGATAATAGCCATGATTATTAGTATACCACTCATTAAGGAGTATATCTATAATGCATTCAAGTGATTTAGAAGGTTCTTCATCACTGATATGTTCATCTTCTTTTAATAAAGTACAATTCACATTTGAATGTTTAGCATATAAGGTTCAAGATGGAATATTGATATAGGATCAAACTTTATAGTGAGTTTTTTCCATACCTAGTTATAAAAACCATGTAGGACCAATCAAAAGAAATATATCCCCTATTTTATTAGTGAAATCTTTGGATAAGCATAGTGCAAAGTAAGGAGGTAAATCAATAACTACTACATCTGGTGAAATGGTAAAATTAGAATAAGTAGAAATAATGACTTTAATATCTATAAGAACACCCATATTATTTGTATGAGACCCATCCAAATACAAGACTCATTTATCAAGAGGCTCATAATAAAATCCTAATTTGTCTACTATTGATTTAGGTATGTTAAAGGTACTAGCCCCATTTTCAATCATATAATTATGAACTAGAAAATATCCTATGACAACTGAAAGATAAAATGTAGGTGACTTGATCACTTTTAGATCTTGAGGATCAAGAACTTGATTATAATTTATTAGAATAAAATTTACTCTTTCTAGTTGTTTATCTGATACATTAAGCTTTGAAAGCTCTTCTTGCAAGAGGTCCTTTTGACCCAAAATTAGTAGTGTATCCCACATTTAAATTGACATAGAATCCTTGTTCATTTGATAAAAAATAGTAAGTGGATTAGTGGATATCCTAGGATTCAATTTAGGATCATAAGTTCTACCTAAATGTTGTGTGAATTATGGAATAAAAGGCCCCTTCAAATTATGCCCCTTACCATCTTGTACTTTTTGAGTTGATGAATTTTGAGGCACATCTTGAGTGGTGGTATTTTGAGCTAGCATAAAAAGAAGAGGAGCTACCTTTTTAAGACCTAAATCTTCACCAATTTCCCTTTCTTGGATCTAGTATGGGCTGTAATAAAAATTTCCACATTGGATATATTTTGGCCTTGATTTTATATAATGTGATCAAATGAATTCTCACCTTCCTGGAAGTTAACAAATGTAATTTTAGTAGGTGCTTTGCTACTACCCTCTCCTTGCTAATTTAGCACCTCAGGTTGAGTTAAAGAAGTAATGCCTCCATGTGGTAGAGAAGCTTCCTTGTGTTGAGAAGGTGGTTGATTTTCATGTGGAGGAGGAGATGAAATTTGTTGCATAAAATATTATTGATAACTTTCACTACTTGGAGCCATTGTCATGTTATTTGTTTGATCCCATTGATTGTTCCATTATCTTTCTTAAGCATAGTTACTCTGAGTTGGAACTAAGGCTCTAAAATTGCTTGGATCATTGGGATTGTATTACCTTGATTATGAATCCTACCATTTTACTTAATGATTGGAGTGATAGGGGGCCTATTATATTGATAATTTTGATTGGGAGCTTGGTAAGGCTTGTAAATTGAAACATGTTGCCTCTTTAAAAAAACCAACTTATTATCCTAAGCCTTGATTAGACTCTTTATCTTCCCCAATCTATCAACTTAATTACCTTTTATTTGATAAAGACTTGTTGAATATGGTATTGGATTAATAATAGGAATATGAGGATGAATCTATAGAATCAAAGGCATAAGTGGTCTTGGAGATAATTTACCTACTTGTATTAGGTATTTTTTAGCCCTTATGGCTACTTCATAAACATTTGGTAAAGTGTTTCTTCTGATGGACTAGATCATAACCACCAAATTTGAATTGAGATCCTTTAGATCATACAAAAATGCATAGTTGGGAGTGGGTTGATAACTACAGGAAATCTATTCCAAGTTTTATGAAACCTATAGTTAAAATCCACCATGAATTCGTGAGGGAACCTCTTGATTATAGTAAGTTACACCATTAATGAAATATGATCACTTTTTACCTCAAAGTGATTTCAAAATACTTCTCCAAATTCATCTTATTTGTTAATGGATGTAGGTGTCAATCCTCTGTACCATTGAAGTGCCTTGCCATTGAATGAAATTTCTAACAACCTCATGGCCACATTTTCCATACTCACATTATACACTGAACAAAGGTTAGCTATATCTACAATATGCTCAATAGGAGTGACTATATTTTCTCCTATAAAATATGGAATAATCTTTAGGGAAGTAGCTATAATATCATCAAATTGATTGATTTTTAGGGGGATGCCACCATTGAAAGCCACCAAATCTTATCTTCTAGGAATAGCCATTTGGGGTATGAGATTCACAAAAATGTTTAGATTAATAATATTGGTCTTAATAGAAGGATTTATTTGACCAAAAATATAATAAATTGGTGGTATATGATTTGGATTGGACTAAGAATCCTTCTTTTTCTTTGCTGATTTGAAAGACATCTTAGAGAATTATGTCTCTTTCCATTTTTAATAATATCTTGTAACCACTCTTGGTGGTATGAAATGTATGTAAATATGACTTTACACCTATGAATCTTGATCCTAAACTCAAATATACATATATATTCTTCAAATCCTATGAATAATTATTCCCACTAGGTATTCCAAAAATGTTTACATCCTAGATAACACCCTAAAAAGAAGGTAGATTGCTCAGACCTACTTGATATCTGGACTAACATTAGAATGTTCTAAGGCTATGGGATACGTATATTTAGAGGGTTTATAAAAATTTTGAACTAAAATTGAAATGGTCTAAGGTTGTGAGATACATGTAGCTAGGCCAAACCTCTAGTTGTGAGGCTAGTTCCTCTAAATATATGAATTTTGGATGAATTAATAAAAATATTTGATGTTGGGATGAAAAGGGGAAGAAATATTACTGAAAGGTAAATCTATGCTATGATGGTGATTCACTTGAATAATGAATGATCCTCTATAAACATTAAAACTTAGGTACACATATGAATCAAAATGGAATAATTTGTCAAAAATAAATTCTTAAATCAATCATAAACATTAGTTTTTAAAAATAAGGTTTGATATAATGTTTTCAAATTAAAGGTGTGGAAATAAAGGTCTTTAAAGACACTAGATACTAACATTCATCAACATAGTTTCTATTTTAACTCTCCAGGTGACCCATAAAGGATGAAATTATAGTAGTAGGTGAGGAAAGGACATGTAAAAGGAGATAATTATCAAAATTTTATGAAAATAAATAATCAAAAGTAAACACTAAAAATAAGAATGAATTTACAACAACTTTCTTTACTGACTTCTGGTGCAAGTTACAATTTCTATATAATTTCTCCATATCAACCTAAGGGATCCTCAAAAATGGCCTAAAGGCCTATATATATATAAAGAGAGAAGAATATATATACAATGTTTCATAGAGGATAGAAGAATAAGTCAACTAGATATTAAATCAAGTCAATTTTCATTTACAATTTATAAATAATAGTTTTTAGACTTCTCCTTGTGTCTAGTGGCTTGTATGATGATTGCATGATCTCATTTGCATTAAAAAAAAGGTGATGGGACATATTTTTATTATAAAATCTCTTAATTTATCATGATATACCATTATTTATTTATATAACTCTTGTGTAAGTGAGTTAACTCATGAATGGAACTCAAGATGAGTTATGAATGTGTTTGAAGTAGTTGAAGCCTAGTTAACTCATCACAAAGACTAGTTAATCATGTAGTTGACATAAAATATAAATAATGCATGATGTTTACTAGTTTAAGATGAATTAAAAATATAAATTATCCCTTATCACCAATATTTTATGCCATTCTTCTTCACTTGCTGGATTAGATAGGCTTACTAGGCCAAATTAGGCCTAGTAGCCTAACTTGTTATATGGAAATTAAAAATAGAATAAAACCTTGAAAAAATGGAAATATGACGAATTAAAGACATTAAAAATTTAATTATATAATTAAAATATTCCTCCTTGGCAATAAATACCTATAAATTAGTCAAACTACTTGACTAGATAGTTTTTCCTTGACTTCTTGTAGACTAGCTATTTTAAATGAGACCCCAAGGACACTTTTAGGCAGATTTTTTATAAGATGATGATTTGAGGATGAATTTATTTTTCCAAAATTAATTTTCCATGGATTTTAATTCCTATAAACTACATTTTACTTCTTCATTTTCATCTTTTTCTCTCAAAAACTTGATTTTTGCCAAGTCTGGACAACATTCATATAAATAATGGCCATGAACATGGAGATCTAAGAGTTTACTTCATGATATAGGTGGTTTTAAAGATGTTTTAATGAGTTTGGATTCATATTTCTCCAATTCTTCAAAAATAAGTTTGTTAGTGGGGTTTTGTAAGGGTTTAAGAGTGCTCTAGGATCTTAATGATTGTTCATAAAGTTTGGGCCTTGAATGTCTAAAATAATACCACAAAATGTTCATTTATTAGGCCCTTTAACTTCCCAAAGTTCCTCATCTTCCTATGTAAAATGTTTATATCAGGGTGAGCATGTGAAATCTCCTCTTAGAGTGGAAAATAGGCTCTTTATAAAGTGTTTAATGTTCCTTCCTCAAGATTATCAATTAGACTACTTCCCTCTGGCTTAAACTTATCATGAATCTCTCTCAGGATGTAATGGTGGTGTTAATGATGCTTTGGATCCTTCTAATCCCTCTTTATGTAATTGCCTTGTGATGTCAATAACAAGCATAGTGTATACATAATTTATTTAATATCTTGACTTTATGATGAGTTTAGAGACTCTTATGTCCTATGTACAACATGAATAGACTATAGATGATGATTTGGAGTCATGATATAGTCTTTATAAATTCATTCTTCTTCACCCTATATGTAAATATTTTCTTAATTTGAGTTGTATACATATTCATTCATGGAATTAACCTAAATAATCCATGTTTATGGTTATATGATTGTTATTGAGGGATTTAAATACCACATCTTGCTTCTCAAATACTTTGAATGTGTAATTACCCTTTTTCCCCTGATATTTATCTCAAAATTAAATCATTTTGCCTAGTCCATATAGTTAAGGTACTACACATGATAACCAACTAGTCATGGAGGTGCTTATGGGAGTTTATAGGACTAAAAAATTTATTTCATGGCTCAAACATGCCATATGGATGTATAATTTATCTCCTTTTCTCCATCAAGTGGTTATGAGGGTTTTACAAGGGTTTTAGAAGTCCATAGCTTCTTAATGATTATTCATAGTATATTAACCTCTAATGGGAAAAAAAATTCCATTAAAATGGAGTACACTTACCCCCTCATCAACCATGAAAATTAGGAGATCCCATGAAAATTAGGAGATCCCATGCAAAATTTTATTTAAGTTCTCTATGTAGTGAAAATAGACTTCAAAAGGTTGCCAAGGCTATGTATGCAAGAAAGAAGCCTAACGTGTCAATAAAAAAATATTTATTAATTTATATTCACTCCCATAGATTTTACAAGATTAAAATTACCATCTCCATTGTCTCAAATTCCACCAAATGAAATACTAGCTCATGAAATTGTCTAAAAGTGTGACTATGTGCTTGTAGGGTTTTATGCATGTCTGTTTGCTTTAGCCCTCAAGGGCATGGTTTACATTGATTTTGGAGTTTTTTCACATCTAAATAGGTGAATTTAAATTTAAAATAACCCTATTATTATTAAAAATACCCTTGGTTAGCTTTAAACCCTTTGTTACACCTTAAAACACCTCAAGAAGTTTACCTTCTCCAAATCTAATTGTGATTAGACAGGCATGTGACTATGTAAATATATTGAATGTTTACCTTCCTATATTGACCTTATAAATATTATTTATAGGTATAAAAAATAATGTGGACCAATCCTACCAATTTTCAATCTTGGATTCTACTTATAGTGGCCTTTAGGTGCTTTTTACTAAAACTTACCTTAAGTTGGCTACATTTTCTTGTCTCATAAGACCTATGACTGAGTTCTTATTATTTTAAAAATTTATTGGAATTCAAGATGATTAATTTTTTTTTAAAATTCCATGAAAATATATCCTTTAAATGGTTTCATTCCCCATTTTTCAAATTTTAACCTTTTGCAATCGAACACTCATCATGGCTATATGCCAATAGTGTTGTAGGTGACTTTGATAAGATGTAGATATGTTTGGTATCCATATCATAATTACTAGGTGATTATATACTCTTAATATCACTTTAAAATTCTCTCAACAACACTTCCTCTAGCATATAAACTCCTCTTACAAACATCTTAGGATTTATATAGTGTCTTATTTCCATACAGACCTGTACTATCATCTTCATGAGCTTGGAAATACTTTAGTATTCTTGATCAAGGTTTTGAATATGTCCAAATTTATACTTTATTTGAATAATATGTATATATTTTATTCACTCCTTTAATGGAATAGTCTATGAGTTTGCACTTTAGGCATATGATTGTGTGATAGGAATTGATATTTGTATGGCTATAGGTGATGCTTGCAATTGACCTTAATTTTAGGAATGTTCCTAACCTAATTTTATCCTCTTTATCTCATTAAAATAAATAATCACTATTAATACTTTATACTTATCATGAAAATATTCTATATGCTATCATGGTGAGATTATCCTTTACAACCTTCAAAAATAGGTTTGTGCTCTATGAGAAGGCTATATGTGGTGTTTTACAATTGAATTTGACTATCATAGTAATGTTTATAACCCCCTTATTCATAACCTTATGAATTCATATCTAAATTTTGTCTTGAAAATTATCTTGAATATGAAAATTCCTTTACATGCCACTATGCCATCAACTTGTATGAATTTTGAGATAGGCCTTTAGCCTCATGGATGTAGGAGGGTGTCCTGAGTGTATGACTAAGTGTTGGTGTTGGTTTTATGGATTGATATAACCTTGAAACCAATAATTATATACTTCAATAGTGTTAATACCTTATGAACTCAAGGAACATAACAACATCCCTCTCATAGTTTACTTGATGATTCAAATTGTATACTTCAAGAAACCATACAACTCTACTATAGGTATACATTTGCATGAAAAAATGTATTAAACTAAGTTTGGCTCTCTTAAAGGTTTTTATCTAAGTAAAAACTCATATGTATCAATTTATAACATTGTATTCATACTCCTAATTTCATTTTCTTGAAAATAGGCCTTTCCCTCACTATGTACTTGACTATGTTTCTTGATGACATGTCCTTTGTATGGACTATAAAAAGGTCTAAATATTCTTGGGGAGCTTGAAAAAAAGGTATGATGTATGAAAATTAGACCTTCAGTTTTCAACTTATCTCTATGATCTCAATAACCTCCTTAAATGTCTATATCTTTTAGGTCTCCTTAATAACATTGTCCACTTATTGGTTGTAGCTTACTCTTAAAGCTAATTGTAGGTCTCTTCTTGTGTTTATTGATCCATATAGGAACATGACATGTATTTTGCTTTAAGCTCCCTCATTAGGCTATCAAATTCATACTATTCATGCATTTAGTTAACCCAACTAGCTTCCATAAACCTAGATAAGCCTTAAGACTAGATTGTGATGACACTTGACTATTGTAACCTCAATATAGGCCTATAAGTTTATTAAAAGATAGTTTATTACAAGCCTATAGTTATCTCCTTGGATGAGTCATGATTTAATTCATAAGATTGAACAAGATCCCTTTATTAATTTCTAACCTTCAATTGTATATTGATGTTATGACCAAACCTTCACTAGAATTATGTCATTTCTCAACTGAAGATGACTGTATAGATAGACTATGACTGATTTTGGCCTTAAGGAAGTCATCAAAACCATGGGTATGATCCTTGTCCATCAATATTTCTATAAATTTGAAGAGATAGATTGATCAAGCATCTTCAGTAAGATACCTTCCCTATCATTCTCTTGCATTTTTAATTTCATGACAAATCTCATGACTGTTGGTGTATTGGTTGTAGGTTGCCTTCTTTATAGTAGGTGATGCTTGAATATAGGTGATGTTTGACTATTGTGTATATATTATTATTCACACATATGATGGTATCTACCCCTTGACTCCTTATGAAAGTGGATTTATAGAGTGGAGATGAATGAAAGTGGTAAGGATTGAATGGATGGTGTGAAAAAATCAATGGAGGGTGGAAATGAGCATGATCATAGTGATAATGGTAGTGAAAGACAATGATAATGAAGATGAAACAAAATGGGGTGATAAGAGGATAAGATGAGTATGCTGAGACTAGTTTGAAGGTCCAATGCAATCATGATTATATACTCTACCACATATATTAATTTGGAAACCATTTAAGGAGGATAAAAGGGCGAAATTTAAACTTAGGAATATGTTAGGAACCTTAACAAATGCTTAAAAACCTTAAAATTTTCTAAACAGTGACTTTTGAGATGCTTTTGAAATCCATTGATGATATTATTGGCTATGAAAATTCATGAAACCTTTGAAAATATTGTATGAATAACATATGAACATGAAGGAGACTCTTTCAAATAAAAAACTAAGAAATCTTGAAACCCTTTCTCTCGCTTCAACTATACAATTCTCCTTTACATGTTTGTAAACTATATATTTACAATGTTTTGTCATCTAGAAAACTATTTTTCCCTCACACATGTGAAAAAAAACTGATGTCTACCATGGAAGGGTGATTCATGTCCTTAAGAAGCTCTAAAATATTGAAATATACTATTGTGATGCCCTGATGAAGAGAAATTGTAGAAAACTAACTACTTAATTTGATACAAGAGCCATAATGAATGCCTTGACTTCAAAGGGATGGTTAATTAAGTGATGAAAAAATTTATAACCACTTTATCTATCTATAATCTCTTTAATAATACTTTCTTTGTCCAAAATTTTAGATCTAGATTTTATCTCTCATGGCCATACCACCTGCAAACCTAAAGGGCTCTCACTATGTGCAAACTAGAAAGATGATTGGAAGGAACTATTTTTGGGACCTTTTCAAATAATTTTTCCTTGAAATTATTATATAACACTTGATACATCCTTTTCCTCTTGCTCATGGCCTCAGCTGTATGGAAAAGCTATACAATTTCATACTTCTTTATGAAATATGCATGAAAATGGCTCTTTTTTGCCTTTTATTCACAACTAAAGACTTCCACATCCAATATTTAAGTATGTATATAAAAAATTAATTAAAACATCATATTATAACATATATTAAAATGTTAACACCTTTTTGGTCCAAAAAATGGCACGTGTGAGAAAAAAGACCCTTTTCACACTTAAACTTGCATAAAGTGACTTTTTTCAAGTATGAAACTTTATGAATAAAGTAAAATCATATATATGAATGTTTTTAAGGATACTTTTAATAATTTTATGTCATTTTATTACCATATTTTAAATTTAAATACCAAAATTTTTCCTTTTAGGTAAAATAAACATAGTTTTACAAAGGATAATTGCCACTGAATGTCATATAAGCATATCATAGCCTCCCAAAAAAATTAAAATGGAATTTTTATTAATTTTTATCACATGTTAAAGTTTATTTATCATTTCATACCTTCCATATATCTAATTACACTAAAAAACTTCATGAAAAGTCATCAATCATCCTCTTTTCACCATCTTCTTCATAGCACTTTTAAATCAAGAACCACTTAAAACTCCATAAACACTTCAAAATGACGCTTGACACTATGAACATAACCCTGAGAAACTCACTCTTCACTTGAATTTTAAGACACTATGATGACCATGAAATTTTTTTAATTACGAGGGATGGTATTTGGCCTTGACAGGCTAAATTACCAACAATGATAGCTTCCATAGTTGTACTTTGATCAAAATCTTATATATTTTAAGAATATTAAGGAGACCTATTAGTGAATAAATATTGGAAGTAATTCACCAAGATCATTAAGTATTTAACTTAGTATAAATCAAATTATAGGTTCAATATTAGGAAACTCATCATGGGATTAAAACCCCAAATTTGTTGTGAAGTTGATGTGCATAGTCCATCTACCATGTATTAGATTTCTGAGAAGGTAATCAAGAAGGAACAAAAACTAAAATATATTTCCCAAGTTAGAGATAAGTTTAAGAAGTTTGGAAGTTATACAATAACTTTCAAAAACATTAATTGGAAGTAGAGGAGTGAAGACTCCAAAAGTCAGTTCAAGAATTAGAATGCCAAGTTCAATAGTGGTTCAAGGAAAAAGAAACCTAGTAATGGTTTCAAGGGAAACCAATAGAGTAATAAGAAAGTACCAATAAGATGTTGATTCGTTTGTGAAGGTGACCATTATGCTTAATAATGTCCTCAAGATAAGTTAAAGAACAAGGGTTCTACTCCTTAGCATGGTATATTTAGTAGTGGATTCATATTATTATTAATAATCATCAGGTTAAGTATCAAGATTTACCCATAGAACTATCAGGTATTTTGTTTAATCTTCTAGTTTCTATTTGGATTAACATGAGAGATACATAATGTTTCATTGATCTTATAATTCTTATTAAATTATATATAAAATTTAGAGTTATGGAAAATGCATGGTTGGTATAATATGGGAATGAGTCTAAGGTCAAGGTTGATAAGTGTTTAATCAAAGCAGAGATTATGTTATTGGAATACACTATAGTAGTGGATATTTATGTTGTAATATTGTGTCATATACTATGATATTAGGATTAAATTGGATAGAAAATAATAAAGCTAAGGTTGACTAATATATGAAGAGGGTTGAGTGTCAAGATAATTTTGGAAATCAGACACAACTTCAAGGTAAGAAAAGAGAGTTAAAGTTGAGGTAGATTTTTGTAATTCAACTCAAAAAATATCAAATAAAGGGATGCCAAGAATTTATCATTAAGATAAATTAGATGGATTAATATAAGGAACCATCCACTGATGATTATCCTTTTCTAAGGAAAATTTAGGACATGTTTCTAGAGGAATTACCAAGATTGCCATCCAAGCATGGGTTTGATTTCTCAATTGATATCAAACCTAGAAAACTATAGTATAATGCACCATATAGGATGATGACCACTAAATTGGTTGAGTTAAAGGCATAACTTCATGATTTGATGTCAAAAGGGTTGATTCAACCAAGTGTATCACCAAGGGGTGCACTAGTTGTCTTCATCAAGAAAGATGATACTCTTTGTTTGTGTATTTATTACAAGATGTTGATCAAAGTAATAATCAAGAATAGATATCCATTAATATGAATTGATGATCTCTTTGATCAAATATGAGGGAAATTAGTATTTTTAAGATTGATCTTAGAGCAAGGTATCATCAGTTAATAATCCATGATGAGGATACTCTAAAAATAGCATTCAAAACTTGATATGGGCACTATGAGTTCATAGTGTTACCATTTAAGTTGACAAATAATCTAGTAGTATTTATGAATCTTATGAACAATGTGTTTGGATATTATCTAAATAATTTCATTTTGGTTTTTATATATGACATTCTAATTTATTCCAAGGATGAGGAAGATCATCTACATCATCTGGAATTAGTTTTGCATCATTTATGAAAGCACAAGTTGTATGGCAAGTTGTCTAAGTGTGCATTTATCTAAAATAAAGTGTAGCATTTGGGACATTATCTTTTTGGATTTTATCTCTATGGATCCAATGAATATATGATCTATAATGATTTACCAATGCTAAATAATATGCATGAGGTAAGAACTTTCATGGGATTAGTGAGTTATTATAATAAATTTGTTTTAAATTTATCTAATATAGTTAATCCAATTACTTATTTTCAATAGAAGAATCAAAGTTTTATATGGTTAAAAAAGTGTGAGATATGCTTTAAGGAGATAAAAATAAGTCTTACTTTAGCACTAGTGTTAAATGTTATTGATCCTAATGGTTAATTCATAATGATCACTAATGCATCTAGGGTTGTATTTGGAGGATTAATTATGTAGGATGGCTTAGTTTTAGCCTATGAGTCTAAGAAATTGAAGTCATATGAGTTGAATTATGCCCCTCATGACCTAGAAATAATGGTAATTATGCATGCTTTAAAATTTTAGAGGCATTATTTATTGGGAAAACCATTGAGCTAAAGATTGATAACTTGGGACTCAAGTACATCTTCACCCAACCAAAATTGAATGCTCATTAGAGATGATGGTTATATTTCATATCTAATTATGATTTTGATATTAAATATATAAATGTCATGGAGAGTAAATTAGATGATGATCTAAGTCATAGGAGGTATATAGCAATCATAGATATTATTAAGAGTACTTTATGAGATCAAGTAATTAAATTCTTGCCAAGGGATGAATTCTACAATCAGGGCAATAAAGCATTGGCTGAAAATGGTCAAAATTCTAGGTATAAAGGATTCAAGTTAGAAAGTGATGGTATTTTATGGGAAAATGGTAGGATGTATGTGTTTGATAGAAAGAATATGATAATAATGGTGCTAATGGAATTGCACAATTCCCCATATTCATGACAATAAAGAGCAACCAAGCTCATGGCTAAGCTTAGACCACTCTATTTCTAGAAAGGAATCAAGAAAGATGTAGTGGATTTTGTGTCTTGTTGTTTGGAATGTCAGCATGTGAAAGCTAAACATGTGCATCCAATGGGATTGTTATATCCACATGATATGTCATAATTGAAGTGGTAGGTGATTAGCATGGACTTCATCCAAGGGTTGAAATTATTGAAGAACCATCATGATATGATATTGGGTGTAGTTGACAAACTAACCAAGATATCCCACTTCATACTAGGTAACTTTATAAATGATGCACCTATGCTTGAGTAGAGATTCATGAAAGAGGTATATTGATTGCATGGTTTTATAGAGAAGATAATTTTAGATCAAGATTAACTATGAATTGAGCACTAGGTGCATAGTTGAATTTTAGTACTACTTATCACAAAAAAAATTGTGAATAGATAGATCAATTTAAACATATTTTAGAAGATATACTTCATATGTATTGCATGGATCAATAATAAAATTAGGAGTACCTTCCATTGGTTGAGTTTACTTACAATAACTCATAGTAATTAGCATTGAAGATGGATATTTTTTAGGCACCATATGGAAGGAGGTGTAGAACTCCAATCATTTAGGACATGTTAGAATATAAGGTAGTCTTTAGACCTGAGTTGCTTTTAGAAATGGGAGATCAAATTAAGAAAATCAGGCATAGGTTGTTTTAGTCTAATGATAGAATAGTTAAGTTGATCTGAAGAGAATAGCAAGGTATTTTTCTATTGGTGATAAAGTGTTTACATGGGTTAAGCCTAAAAAATTCTTGTAAAATTAGAAAAGTTAACAAAACATTCACCATTATATGTGGGGCCCTTTGATGTTTTGGAAGTGGTCAATCTTGTAGAAAATAAACACGAATTGCTACCAACTCTAGCTCTTTTTCATAATGTCTTCCATGTGTCTTATCATAAAAAGTATGTTGTTGATCCTTCACATGTGTTGGATTGGAATGATTTATAGGTTTTGAATCCTAGGGTGGTCATGGTAGAACCAATCAAAATAACTGACACTCACAAACTTAGTTTACATAATATGAAAGTGTCATAGTGCAAGGTCTAGTGAGACCAATATTTTGAAGATAGCGTAACCTAGGAGGACTATGATGAGTTTTAAAGGGTACTTCCACATTTGTTTGCTTGATTTTTTATTTCATTTTTTATTATTTATTGTTTAATAATGTTTTAAACTTAGACCTTTTATTAGAATAAATGTAATCGATATGATGACTAGCTTTAGGGGAGAAGGATGTCACATCTCAATTTCTATCTAAGTTAAATAACCTATTTCATCTATGGATTATTATGGTTGTTAGTTGTTTAATTACTATTTAATTAAACTTTATCTCATATTTTGATAATGGGATAGTTATATGTTTCATAATTTACATGGTTAATTTGCTATGAGATAGTTGTACTTTTATATTCTTTACTTTATGATCATATTTTTTACTTATAAAATACTATTTTATGGATATAGTTATGTTTTAGGCTAACTACATTCATTGTTGTGAGGTGGATGCATGACATATCCATCCCTCAAAGTATGACAAAGGGATAGCATCATCGAAGAGGATGGTGTAGATGGAGGCATTAGGGGATGATAAAGAGAAAAAATATAAACCCACACACACACACCACAATATTATAACATGTTTTTGTGATTATTATTTGAGTTAGATAGTTGTGGTATGCTTTGTTTTATATTATGAATGTTTGTTGTGATCATTTATTTTCTATAATCATTTTATGTGATTACATGATTTCACTAATCTATTTGATATTGATGTTATTGATTAGTTGACTATATAAATATGTACCTATAATGTTTAAAATGATTTAATTTTTTTTATGTACATAGCTAAATGATTGTTTTAATAATGCTTGTTTGGATTCTTTGTATAAATAATAGGCATATTCTATTACTTGTTTGAGTCGATTTTTAAGTGACTATTTATGTTTATAAGGTTAATATTATCAATTTTAATATCTATATAATCTATAAAATACAATGAGTTATAATATTTTTAATAGGTATTAATGAATGACTTGGCATGGTAAAATGAGATTTGTGTTTTAACTTAATTATAGTGCTTAGAAAAAAAACATAATGTTATGAAAAGTGTTATAGATAATATCATTGTGTAAAACTTATATAAACATCATTGTGTTTGTTGAATTATTTGATAGAGTCTATGGTTATTTATTTAACCTAGAGAGTTAACATATAGTTAGAGGTTGAATGCATACTTTTTTATTTTAGATGACTTGGTAACTTTTGAAAATGGTATTATATATATATATATATATATATATATAAATATAATACCATTTTCAAAAGCTACCAAGTCATCTATATATATATAATTAGTTATTAGGAAGTTTCGATGTGATTAAGATTTTTAATCTCTCATTGACTTAGGTTAATAATTGTTTTTATCAAACTGTGATATGAGTTGGGAAGGTTGGATGCATGTGAATGGTGATAGGTTGTAGCTTATTATAAATTTTGATGAGTTATTTTTTCCATGCATTATTCTAGTCTTTTTGTCTACTAAGTAAAGAGGGTATTTTGGTGGCAAGTAAGGCATGGAGAATAAAAAAGGAGAGAGGAAGGAGGCTTGTGAGGGGATGGATTTCATGGGCATAGCAATCAAAATAATAATAGTGGGTATTCAAGCTAACGAGTGTAGTGATATTCATCTTCTTTGGCATTTTTATCATCTTAATGGGTAGGTTTTGTACTTCAAATCCCTGTGTGATATAGTTCAAAGGATTTTTGAGAAATAATGAAAAAGGTTTTATGGGTTTTCAATCATTTTTAAATCAAATAAAATAAAAGGGATAAATTTAGGGCCCTATGGATGGATTATTCATCCATAAAACCCTACATCCAACTTAGATAACCATACCTTGAATGGGTAGGGCTATAGGTGTTCACCATGATTAAGTATCTCTATGAATCTTGTATTTATTTCCTTTTAGTTTTTAAACCCTATAAATATATTTAACATGGGTATTTTGGGTAGGGACTTGGACTCTATTTTAAACTCAAACTAGTTAGGGGATATATATACTAAGGCACAAATGTAGATAAATTTTGTTATGTATATGCATAATTCTATAGCGTATAATTTAATTGAGATTTTGGGTATAAACATAATGGGTTTTTTATAACAAAATTTGAATGTGAGGATATATATACATATGTATGTATGTATGTATGTGTGTATGTATGTATGAACTCATATTTATAGTTGATTATACACACACACACCCACACCCACACCCCAATTGGTGTTTTTTCAAATGGAATATGAATATATTCATTTAATCTAACTTTAGGTATATGTGAAAATAAATTTGAAAGAAGTGGTTTTTGAATGAATTATGCATGTTTGGATTTTATAACTAATTTAAGGCATATATATATATATATATATATATATATATATATATATATATATATATATATATATATATATATATATATATATATATATATATATATATATATGGATGTATAGATGTATGTATGTATTTGATGGTAAAGAGATTATGAACAAAATTTCATGTGTATTAGTTTTGTTCAAATTTATGAATTAGGGTATAATATATATACATGTCTTAGTTTTAAACATGTAGCATATAATTATTTGTCTAAGTTAAATGTTTATCAAAAGAACCTATTTTAAATGGAATGTGTAAATTTTTTAGCTATGTTGAAATGGTTATCATTTAAACTTATGTGTACATACTGTGTAAACATTAAGGTTGATCTTACTTGGACATGTCTATGAATTACATACATACAAATGGTTTTTAATATGTGGGTGAAAGCCTCATGTAGATCATAATGGGTATGAATATCTAAGAAGTTTATTGTTTGAGGCATTTATAGGTGGTCAAGGACTGAGTCTTAAACATATAATTCTCAATGTGTGGATATAATCGACTGTGTATATAATCTTTGATCATTGTATATGCAAGTAATTGAAAATTGAGTGATTTGTGTATTTTGATAATATGGAGATTGAAATATCATTGTTTGACTATGCACAAATTGTTAAACACATAAATTCTATAGATTTTAATCATATAAATAAATTGGAATTATCTAGTATATTAAAGGTATGGGACAATTTTATTATAGTTGAATGTATACTGAGAGTATATGAGATACTCTAATATCTTGGATAGTGTATGTATCTTTATTATATAATGTATATATTATTATATACGTGACTATATAGAATTTTATGTGAGAATTCTAAAAATAGTATATATATATATATATATATATATATATATATATATATATATATATATATATATATATATATATAAACATTATATATATTATAATATTGTTGACTATGTTATAGATATGAGAATGATTATACCATATATATATATATATATATATATATATACATATATATATATATATATAGTTGAACGCAAATGAGATATGCATATAAACATCAATATTATAATAGAGTAAAATGGGTGATTTGTTATATATTTAATGTTTGGATAAAGTATTAAAACAAGATATTTAAGGGTTTAAATACATATCTTATTAAGTTATTGTTATTACAATATTTATATATATATGTGGAATATAAACAAATAAATAAGCATGTGTTTTAATAGTTTATTTCATGGATGAAATAGCATTTTAAATTACTTGGTGGAATTGAGTAACTTATAGTCTAGATATAATTTTTACTCAAATGCTACATTTATATTAAGGATTGTTTATAATTATATTTATTATTCTATAATAAAATAGATGATATTAGACTCATTGAATTAAATTTGATGAACTAAATTTATGTATTTGATATTCCATACTTAGCTTATTTATGTCTTCTAATAGAGAATATTCTAATTAAATCTATTGGTTTTATATTATTATATATTTTAACCAAATCTCCCATTTATGACACTAAATAAGTAGTGGATAGATTTCACTGGCTTAATTATCACCATCAATAGAAGATGAGGTGTAATCTAATTGAGTGGTGTGTATGAAATTCACTAATCCTAGAGATCGTTAACTATATAAAAACTTTGGTCAAAGTAATGTTTATATCTAAACATTTTCATTTCATGGGTTGATATATTTTTCATGTTTGTTTGATATCATGTTAGAATGGATTTATTTATGGTACACATTATGTATTAGATATCTTATAGCACATGGGTTCTAGTTCATCACTTTAGATACCCACACCATCATTATCTACCCATCCATGAAGGGAAGGCCATTTCCTTGTTGGGAGATAATGTAGAGGATATATGGTCCATGTATGGTGTTTAAAATCACTCATATGATGCTCTATCTCCTTACATGATCACTACACTAGAGACTACACTTTATATTACATATTGATACTTGTGTCATGGAGACTCTCGAGTCATGGAGAATCATGTTCCATGGAGCTTTGTATCGTTTATTATTATTATTTGAGATATTATTTATTTATAAAACTATACTATTTATTCATTGTACTTATATAGTAATGGTTTTAATGTAGTATCAACTGTGGCTAAATTTTTATAATTACATTAATGAATTAAATGTAGTTTTTATTATTAATTCAACATTATTCATGATTTTTCACATATTTTCAAGTGATAATTAATTAAGTGGATTAACTATAAATATTTTGGTTAACTAAAATAATGAATTTATTTAAATATCAATTAATTAAGATTCTCATGGTGAAATATATAAGATGAATATGTGTAATTAGTTAATTTTAAAAAATACTATATTCTGGTAAAACCTAGTGGGGTCATTACAACTTATCCATCCATAGGACCCTACATTCCATCCATAATTTTATTTATAATTTAGAAATCAACCGAAACTAGTAAACCCTTTTATCATTTCATTTATAAAATTCATCAAACTATCAAATAGAAATTTAAAGTACAATACCAACATGTGAAAGATGATTATAATGCTAAGGAAGTTGAATTTTGTATTCACTTCTTAGCTTGAATACCATTGTTATTATTTTAATTTATATACCCACATATGCCATCCCATCATAGGCCTATAACGCCTTTTTTTATTCACCTCCATGCCTTATTCACCAAATGAATTTCTCAAAATTCCTCGACAGAGTAACAACTAAAATAATGCATGTCATGAACAACCCAACTAAACAAACTGTTCACCACCATTTTCTCATGCAAACTCCTTCGAACCCCCATAATGGTTTTGTTAAAATTATTATTAACTCAAGTTAAAACATATTATAAACCCTAAAAATCTCAAACCTTCTTAATAACAATTAAGTAATCATTATAAAATCCTTCATAATATGCATGCTCTTTGACCCTGGTAAATATCTATACCTGTTGACTTTATAAAAGTCTTCAAACATTATAATTCCATAAAAATATCAACTAAAATACAAGTCCACATAACATAATGACCATATGAAAAGGTAAATATATCATATGACTATTAAAAGACCATCAATAATAATAATAAGTTATTCAAGAATCAAACATTATGATGTCCATATAATCATAAAACAATGATTTTAACATTATTACTTTGTATATAATTATGTTTATTTCCTAATAACTAAGGCTTTATATAAGTCTTAAGTCAATAACATTAATTTAATTTTATCATGCCAACATAAGGGCATTCGTTAATGCTTTCTAAATAACTATAACTTATTAATGACTTATTATAGGTTTATGCAACTATTATAAATGATAATAGTAACCTTATAAACATAAATAATCTCTTAATCAACCAAATCAAGTATAGTATTATAATATATCTAATACCTATATCTATGAATCTAAATAAAGCATTGTTTATACAAATATTTAGCTATGTTCAATAGAGTGCTAAGTCACAATAAGATAGGTAAAGATTCATCTAAATAACTAAGAAATAACATCAATAACTATTAATGTAGTACACAACTACATTAGTAAAATAACATAATCAAAATAACATTATCATATAACAATAACAAGATCACATCAGACATATATAATGTAAATCAAAACATACTATAGCTATCTAACTCAACATTAATCATATAACATGTTAATATACTATGGTGTGTACTTCAGTTTCAAGTATTTCTCTTTGCCATCCCTTAACACCTCCATATAAACCATCCTCTTTGATGATTTCCTCCTTCTATCACACTTTGAGAGATGAATCTATCCTACATCCACCTCACAACATTGAAGGTAGTTATCCCTAAACATAACTATATCTTTAAATTACTAATATATAAAATAAAAACATGGTCATCAAGTATATAATATGAAAGTAGAACTATCTCATAGCAAATCATTCAGGTAAATTAAAAAACATATATTTGTTCCATAATTATCATATGGCATAAAGCTTAATCAACTAGTAGTTAATCAAATAACAACCATAATAATCCATAGATAAAAAAGTTATTTAGCTTAGAGAGAAATTGGGATGTGACATCCTTCCCCCTTAAAGCTAGTCATCAACCTAATGACACTTATTCAAACATAAGTTATAAATTTAAAACATTATTTAGTAGAAAATAACATAATATGCAATAATAAATAAATAAATCAAATGTGGAAATAGCTTATAAATCTCATCATAGTCTTTCCAAGTGGCACTATCTTCAGAATAATGGTCCCATTATACCTTGCACTATGAAATTTATTTATTATGCAAACTAAGTTTATGAGTGTCAATCATTCTAATTAGATCTACCATGACCACCCTAGGATCCAAAACCTAAAAGGTATTATAATCTAACACATGTGAAGGATCAACAACATAATTTTTAAGATAAGACACATGGAAGACATTATGCAAAAAAAACTAGAATTGGTGGCAATTCAAACTTGTACACTAAAAAATTTACCACTTACAAAACCTCAAAAGGTCCCACATATCCCAGTGAAAGTTTTGTTGACTTCTTGAACTTACTCAAGATTTTCTGAGGCTTAAAATATGAAAATTGTTTATCACCTACCTATAATTGCTTTGTTGTTATTTTCATATTGGCATAAATTTTTTGTCTATTATTGGCCTCAATAAACATCTACTTAATTATCCTAACTTTGTCTTATATTTACACAAGCACCTTAGGTCCAAAGACTACCCTATCCTCTAACCTATCCCAATTGATTGGTGTTTTACACCTCCTTCCATATAATGCCTCAAATGAAGCCATATTCAATGTAAATTTGTTTGAATTTTTGTAAGAAAACTCAACCATTAAAAGTTACTCCTCTTACTAATATCACTGATACATGGAATACATATGAAGGAGATCTTCTAAAACCTAATTAGCTTGTTTTATTTATGCATTAGTTTTTGTGTGATAAGCAGTGCTAAAATTCAATTACATACCTAGAGCTAAACTTATAGTCAACCAAAATATAAAATTCATCCTCAGATCTTGATCCTAAATGATCTTCTCTAAAAATCCATGCAATCTTGATAAACCTCTATTAAAAATCTCTTTACAAGCATAGGTACATCATCTATCAAGTTGCTTGGTATAAAGTGGGCTACCTTGGTTAGTTGATTAACTATAATCAAGAGCATATCATGTTAGTTTTATTATAATGGTAACCCTTGGATGAAGTCTATGCTAGTCACATTCCACTTCCATTCTAGTATATCATGTGGATATAACAATCCTGATGGATGCACATGTTGACATTACAAATAATGAAACATAAAATCCGTTGCATCTTTCATGATCCCTTTCCATAAATAGAGTGGTCTTAGCTCAATCATGAGATTGGTTACTCCTATATGTCTTGAATATGGGGTATTTTGCATTTTATTTAACACCATGATCCTTAGATTCTCTTTATCAAGCACATACATCCTACTATTATACCTAAAAATACCATCATTCTCTATCTTGAATCCTTTATACCAAGTATTTTGAGTATTCTTAGATAATGCTTTCTTGACCTGATCATAGAATTCATTTCCTAGTGAGGATTTGGTTGTTTGATCTCAAAAAGTACTCTTTATAGTATCCATGACTGATATGTACCTTCTATGGCTCAAATCATCAACTCTATTCTCCTTTCCTTCTATATAATTAATATCAATATTTTAATAATATAATAACTCTAGCCATCATATATGATTAGCATTTAGGTTTAGTCAGGGGAATATGTACTTGATTCCCAAGTTGTAAGTCTTACACTAATTTTTTTCCCAATAGATAATACCTTCAAAATTGTAAGGAATTCACAATTACCATAAGTTCTAGGTCATGAGGGGCATAATTCACCTTATATGGCTTCAATTTCCTAGACTTGTAAGCTACAACTTATCCATTATGTATAAGAACTCTTCTAAGTACATCCTTAGATGCATATGTAATCACTGAGAATTGACCATTAAGATTTGGGAATATTAACATTGGTGATAAATTAATCCTCCTTTTCATCTCCTAAAAGGCTATCTCACACTTGTTTGACTAGACAAAATTCTAATTCTTCTGCTAAAGATAGGTAATTAGACTAGCTATCTTAGAGAAATTTAGAATGAATTTCATATAATAGCCCATTAATCCCATGAAAATCCTTACCTCATGCACATTATTTTGTATTAGACACTCCATTATGTCTCTTATCTTTGTTGGATCCACTTAAATACTATTTTTGGATATAATATATCCCAAATATTACTTTCTTTTGGAAAAATTCACACCTGGATAACTTGTTGTACAACCTATGCTTTCACAAATGCTATAAAACTAGTTTTAAATGCTATATATGCCCTTCCTAATCCTTAAAATAAATGAGGATGTCAACTATAAAAAATAAAACAAAATTATCTAGATAATCTCTTAATACACTATTCATAAATTTTAAATATTTAAAGACTATTTCCCCTTGCATATGATCAAAGATATCATCAATGCATGACAATAGATATTTATTCCTAATAGTTTCCTTATTCAACATCCTATTATTAATACATACATGAAGAATACCATCTTTCTTCTTGACAAAGATAATTGGTGCACTCCATGGTGGCACACTTGGTTGAATCATCCCTTTCAACAATAATTCCTAAAGTTAAGCCTTTAACTCAACCAATTCAATGGTTGTCATCTTGTACAGTGCTTTAGACTATAGTTATAATCTAGATATGATATCAATCAAGAAATCAAACTTTGACTTGGGTGGAAACCTTGGTAATTCATCTAGAAACATGTCCTGAAAGTTCCTTAAATTAGATAATCATCGATAGATGGTTCCTTAGATTCCTCAATCTAATTTATCTTAATGATAAATGCTTGACATCCCTTCCTTTGAGATATAAGTTGGATTATAAAAATCTATCTTAACTTCAACTATATTTTCTCACTTGAAGTTGTATTTATTTATAAAATCATCTTGACATTTAATATTCATTAGACATAAGTCAACCTTAGATTTATGCTTCATAAGCTAATTGACTCCTAGGATTACATCATATGACCCTAATGATCTAGCATAAAAACCCACTATTATAGTGAATTTTGGTAACCTAATCTTAGATTTAACTAAATAATTATCAACTTTTACCTTTGACCCATTCCCATATTGTATCGACCATGAATTTGCCATAAATATAGCTTTTGTAAACAATTTACAAAGCATTTTAGGAGCAATGAAATATTTTTTATCTCCCATTTCAATCAAAATAGAAAATCTATGATCAAATAAAATACCTAATAATTTTATGGGTGAAGCTTGATACTCAACCTAATGATTGTTAATAGTTGTATGAATTCACTACTAAAAGTACCCTACCAAGGAGCAGAATCCTTATTCTTTGACTTATTCTAAGGACATTCTCTAGAATAATGGTCACCTCCACTAATGAAGTAACCTCAATATGGTCCTTTTTTGTCAATTATTGGTTTCCCTTGAAACCTCCCTTAAAACCATTTCTTGGTTTCTTGTTCCCTAAACCATTATTGAACTTGGAATTTTAATTCTGGAACTAAATCTTGGGGTCTCTACTCCTCTACTTCTAGTTATTCTTTTTGAAAGTTGGTTTATAACTTCCAAACTACTTTTGAAACTTATCTCTAACCTGGGTAAGTGATTTTAGTTTTTGTTTCTACTTGACTACCTTCTCAAAAACATGATCCATGTAAAATTGCCCATGCACATGTACTTCACAACCAATTTGGGGTTTTAATCCCATGATGAATTTATTGATTTGAACCTCTCATCTACCTGATATTTAGGTATATACTTAAGGAGCTTGGTGAATTACTCCCAGTATTCATTCATTGATAGTTATCTTTGATTAATATTTTGAAAATCTCTAATATTTTGATCAAAATATATCTATGGAATCCATCATTACTTTAATAGTGTCATAAACTATTCCTAAGTGGTCATGGTAGAGTTGAGGTTCATCTTGAGCTTCTTGTTTGCACATAATTTATTATTTGACTAACAAGTTGATATTCTCCCTAGACTACTTTTGTGACTTTAGAGTAATTTTAAACATTTAAATATTTCTCTATCTCTATCACTGATGCTTTAGCTCCATCTCCCAATACATTTCCATCAAACTTGGGTGGATTTACCTTTTTCATATCTCATGCCAACTCTATAGCTACTCGATCTCTCACATCTTTTGTCACTTCCTCATGACTCTACTCTTAAAGATGTTCCTACTCATTAGGATAATCTTCAAGTTCCTTAGAAAAATTATCCTCTATATGGACATGCAATTCATATTCTAAGGTTTTTATTTAGTCCCTAGTCTCTTGCATGTTTGTGAGGATTTGATCTAACTTCACAACTTTCTCAGTGGTAAAATGATTTAGATCAATATGGGATTATTACTATAAGTACCCTCACCTCCTAGTCTAGTACACACCATTGGTATTCCTAATTAACATGAAAATAACTTTGTGTTATTGGACACATTAAGTCTTAGAGTTTGATCCTCAAATTTGATACCATAATGTAACAACCCCACTGGGTTTTATCAAAATAGAGTAATTTAAAAAAAAATAGTTACACATATTTATCCAACATATTTCACCACAATAAATCTACGTGATCTCTAACTAAATGTATTATATCAGTTAACCCCATAAGGTTTATAGGTAATCCATTTAGCTAATGATCACCATGAAAATGATATAATCATTTATGAAAAATGTTGAATAAATAATAAACATTACATTTATTTCATTAAAGTAATAATATAATTTTAGCCATAAATAATACAACATTACAACCACTATTGTATAAGTATAATGAATAAATAGTATAGTTTTAGAAATAATAAATTATCAATAAATAATAATACAATGATACAAAGTTACATGGATCATGATTTCTCCATGAACTCAAGTATTTATCTATAATCTCAAGTGTAGTCTCTAGTGTATTACTATTATGTGGAGGAAGAGCAAAATTTAAGTGCATTTCCACACCAACCATAGACCATTGATCCCCTGCACTATTTTCCATCAAATAATTGTCCCTCCCTTCATGGATGGGTAGATAATGACAATGTGAGAATACAGAGTGACAAACTAGAACCCATGTGTTATAAGATAACCAATACATGATGTGTACCATAAATAAATTTGTTTATACATGATATCACACAAATATGTAAACTATATCAAACACATGAAATGACAATGTTTAAATATAAGCATTATTTTGGCCAAATTTTTCAAATAGTTAATGATCTCTAGGATTAGTCAATTTAGTACACACAACTCAATTAGATTACACCTCATCTTGAATTAATGGTGCTAATTAATCATTGGAATCCATCCATTGCTTATTTAGTATCATAAATGTGAGATTTGGTTAATTATATAATAATATAAAAACTAATAGATTCAATTAGAATATTCCCTATTAACAAATATAAAATATGTTTAGTACAACAATATCAAATACATACATTTTAGTACATCAAATGTAATGAAATGAATCTATATCATATAGTAATGAATTTAATAATCATCTTCTTTATTACAGAATAATAAATAGAATCATAAAGAGTCCTCAATAAATGCATACCATCTGGGTATTAATTATATCTAGACTACAGGTTACTCAATAATAAAATGTAACTTGAAATTTTATTTCATCCACAAAACAAGACATTAATCACAACTTATTTATTTATTTATTTATTCATATTCTAAAAAATAAAAATGAGCCAATCATATAACAAACTTTATATGATTGGTATTTAAACAATTTAAATACTTTATTTTAATATTTCAACTAAACATTAAATACATAACAAAACACCCATATTACCTTGTTATAGAATAATGTTTACCATCATAAAAAAATTGTGTATATTTATATATGGTTTATTCATTATTATATTTATAACACTGTCGACAAATCATATACTTATAGCATGTATATATGTACTATTTTTAAACTCATATAATTTTCAATACAGTCACTAATCTGATAATGTATATGTTATACTCTTGTTAGACAATCCACTATCCATGATCTTAGAGTATCTCATGTACTTTAAGTATAGATTCAAACTACAAGAAATTGTCTCAAACCTTTAATATACCATATAATTCCCAATTTATTTATTTTGACTAAAAATTGCATAATATAAACATGATTACCAATTTGAAATTTAGCCATTCAATGATTTACCAAATTCTATTATTTTAAAAGACACAAATCAATCAAATCACATACCTATTCAAATTTATTTCATATATAAATATCAAAGATTAAATACTCAACAGACTATGTATTCTGTGAGAATATAACTCAGTCCTTAACCATGTATATACACCTCATACAATATACAATTTAATCAACAAGTCAAACCTATTATAATCTATGTAAGGGTCTCACTCATAATTTTAAAAACTAATCTAAATGTATATAATACATAGATAGAACAAGGTAATCAATATGAGTGTATATAGTACACAGATAGAACAAGATAATCATTCCACTAATAAACTCAACCTATCATTTATATAGTTTACTCCAAATTTAAAATTAAAATTCTTTACAATATACATTTCATCTATGTCAATAACTATAGTGTTTCACTCTTGAATATAATTCTTAATAATCAACTTGTAAATATATACCTATGCATTAATCTGAATACAACCAACTGTATATACTTTTACCCAACTAATTATGTACCATAGGCATCATTACTAGGTTTTAGACTTTTATATGTTTATGGCTTAGAAATAATTAGACCCATATATATATATATATATATATATATATATATATATATATATATATATATATTTAATTAATTTATATATATATATATATATATATATATATATTTAATTAATAATATATATATATATATATTTAATTAATTTATATATATATATATATATATATATATGTATATATATTTAATTTAATATATATATATATATATATATATATATATATATATCATCGAGCCATTAAATCTTGAGTACACACACACACACACACTTGTGTATATATATTTCATCTATATAATAAAAATTGTTATGAAAACCTATATTGTCCTTACCCATATTTTTTAGGTTAGGTATATACACACATCTAAATCCCTCATAATCAAAACATAATTTAATATATATTTTTGACTTAATGTTTACATCCCCAAACTAGTTCAACATCTAAAATTGAGTCCAAAACCCTACCTAGTATAGATATAACTACCCATTTAATGAAATAACCATATTAAGAATTTGTAAGGTTTATAAATTTGAAATAAAAATTAACATATAGCCTTCATCATAATAAAATAAACATGGCATAAATCATACAATTCTAACTATTTCACTTAGGGTCACTCTGGGTTGGATGTAGGGTTATGTGGATAGTCGAGCCATCCATAGGGCCCTACATTCAACCAATAATTTTTTTATAATTTCAAAATTAACTAAAAATAGTAAACCCTTTTATCATTTCATTTTCAAAATTAATCAACCAATGAAACATGATATTAAAGTACATCACTAACCTATGAAAGATGATTATAATTACATGGAAGTTGAATTTTGTATTCACTTCTTAACTCGAATACCCTTTGTCTACTTCTTCTTACTATGCCCACATATGACATCCCCTCACATGCCTTTAACACTTTTATTTTATTCATCTACAGGCCTTACGTTTCACATTAATTTCTCCTAATTCCTTAATAGAGTAATGACCGAAACAATGCATGTCATGAACAACTTAATTGAAAAAATAGTCTGGCACCATTTTATCCTATATAATCCTTCCAACTCCCACAATGGTTTTTTTAAAATGATTATTAAATTTATTCAAAATATATTAGAAACCCTAATAATATTTAACTTTCTCAATAAAAATTAAATAATCATTATATAATCCTTCATGATATGCATGCTTTTTGACCTCGATAAATATCTATGCATATCGACTTTATAAAAGTTTTAAAGCATTATAATTCCATAAAATGTCAACTAAAAAATAATGACATATAACATATTGACCATATGACAAGTTAAATATCTCATATGATTATTAAAAGGTCATCGATATTAATAACACGTCATCCAAGAATCAAACACAATGATGTACATATAATCATTAAATAGTGCTTTTATCTTTATTACTTTTCATAGAATTATGTTTATTGCCTAAGCACTAAGGCTTTATAGAAGTATTAAGTAAATAACATTAATTCAATTTTATCATGCTAACTTAAAGTCATTTATTAATGCTTAATAAAGAATTATAACTTATTAATGACTTATTACATGTTTATGCAACTATTTTAAATGATAATACTAACCTTATAAACACAAGTAATCTCTTAATCAACTAAATCAAGAATAATATTAGATTATCTCTAATACCTAAAGCTATGAATTCAAACAAATCACTATTTATAAAAACATTTAGCTATGTTCAATACAGGGGTAAGTCACAAAAAGATAGGTAAAGATTCATTCAAAAAGCTAAGCAATAACATCAATAGTTATTAATGTAGTACACAACTAGATTAGTGAAATCACATAATCAAAACAACATCATAGAATAGTAAAAATATCACATCAAACATATATAATATAAATCAAAACATACTAGAACTATCTAACTCAAAACTAATCATAAAACATCTTAATCTACTATGGTGTGTACGTGGGTTTCTAGTCTTTCTCTCTATCATCCTCAATGCCTCCATATACACTATCCTCTCTATTTATTATATTCCTCCATCACACTCTAAGGGATGGATCTATCATGAATCCACCTCACAATAACGAAGGTAGTTATCTTGAAACATAACTATATCCATAAAATATTGTTGTATAAAATAACAAACATGATCATCAAGCATAGAATATGAAAGTACAACTATCTCATATTAAATCAATCCTATAAATTAAGAAATATATAATTGTCCCATAATCATCATATGAAAAATAGATGAATAAAAAAGTAGTTGATAAAATAAAAACCATAACAATCCATGGATGAAAATGTTATTTAGCTTAGAGAGAAATCAAGATGTGACATAGTCGATAAAAAATCTCAGTAATGAGTAGCAATTGTCAATATCAATATGTATCAATGCATAAACTAGAATGTATAGAGTGTAAGGATATAACCTAGTAGTATAAATTATGTATGAGATGCCCTCGAGTGGGTAGATGTATCAAATATATAAACCTAGATCAGATTATATGTTCCCAATGGGCAAATGATAGAAAGTCTAAATCAATGTAGTGGAATAGAGTCTTATATGTAATTTCTAGGTACTCAACAAGAACAAGTGAAGGATATGTGTATGATAAAACTAAATATAATAGGATAGACATAAATATGAAATATTTGGCAAGTAGATAAATGTAAACATTACAATGCATACAATCTTTAAATTTTGTATTTTCTAAATATTTGAAAGTTTTTATATTTTTACATGCTATTTTATTTTTGTGTTTTTTGAATATAATCTATGTATAATTAAATGGAGATAAACTATATACAAGGAGTGAGAGAGAGAAGTAAAGTATGTACAAGGGTAGGAACTATACTAACTAATGAGTCTCATAGGATACTCAATAACACCATGACTTGTGTCAGATAAGGGAACTTTGATCATGCATGTATTGTGAAAAGGTAGCTATGAGCCCATGATTTTTTGTGCTATTTAATCTAAGTTTGAGGCTACATATGTAGTAATGCTATTATGTTATGTCACTTACTATGATGTCCTTTGAATTGTAGGGGCCTTAGGGACCCATCTAGTAGAAGAAAAATCTATACATGTTATACTTTCCCTATGCTGAGAACCTCTAGAACCCAGTAAAATTAATCTTTGCATGAACTAAGTAAAGGAAGGTCCTCTAGAATTTATGATGTATCTTTGACATATGAGTCTCTCTTGTAATAGTCTCTATGGGAGAGTATGCATACATGTAGATACTATAGGATTACACTTAGACTTCACTAATGACTCTACTAAACACTATGATGTATGAAATGGAGTTGTACTCTCAATTGTAACTAATATATATTCAATAAATGGTAAGAATTGTATAGTCATAACTAGTATCTATGATAGAATAGAATCTAGAAACTATGTTGGAATTGCTTATGGGATGGGTATAGGATATTCATATGTGACACCCTCAACCTTAACCACTTGATTAGAATGTATATACTTCAAGCATCATTTTACTATAGATGGGATGGCTCAGAGCTATTGTAAATGTGACCTACTCAATAATATATCAAATACATCTATACTAGGTATTAGTAAGAACCAAGTGGCTATGTGTGTTGGTCTAGCCTATAATGGAAGAACAATATCCCTAATGGAGATTTGAATTTGGCCACTAAAACTACTAATGACTATATTTTTGAGGAATATATCTCTCTTTATTTATCTAAAGTGTTGTAAGAGTGTCATGGTGCACATGTTTATGCTTGACCCATTATCAACTATAACATTATGAATATGATGGTGGTCTATGTATGCTCATATAAAAAACACGTGTAAATATATGTCATAATCCACAATATCCTACTTTGAAAATGTGATAAATGGTCTAGGTGGCACTATAGTGTGATACATGATAATAATTTTATGTAGTGGATGTGTATCCTCTATAATTGTGTGATAGGAATCTGGTGGTGGATACGCCTTGTATGTATAGCGAACACCTAATGTGCCCCTAGCTTCATTTGATATATGTTTTGGGAAAGGATTTGAAAATATTTTTAGTGCCTTAGCCTCTATTTATTGTTATTTCAATGCCTTTATGGGTGTGGTCACATCAATAATGTTAGCCTCAATGAGATCTTATATCTTGTTCTTTAGGCTAATGCATCTATTTATCATGTAGTCTAGTTCCCTGTGATACTCATAAAATGCATTTGAATCATAAATATTTGGAATAGTACATGTCTTATCAACATATTTAATGAGAGGGAGAGCTATGACATTACATTCAAATATTTTTTATATAACTCATGCTGGTGACTCTAGAAGATTAATGAAGACTTTGTGCTAAGGAGTGGATAAAACCAATATGGGAGATGACTCAAAAGTTGCATTGACGATGACCTTTTAATCACTTTTTTTCTCTATGGCCCTTACCTTGTATTGAGGTTTTTTTTAACTCTTAATAACTAATTTTGATCCATTTGTGTACTGGAGTTTGCCCATTGATAAGAGCTTAACCTATCTTTCCTTAACTATATAGCACAAATTGGTAAATATAAGAAACTTCTTTAACAAGATAGATTCATGTAGTGTTATTAATAGACTCTATTTAAATTTATCCTAAATATCTATGCCTAACATGGGGCTAGTAAATTTTTATAATATCATCTTGTATCATAAGACATAATATGTGATAGGCTCATTTGACTTTTGCTTTAACTATGCCACTTGTGCATATATTATCTTATCATTCATGTTAATAGAGACGTGTGCTAGGAACATGTTGGCTAAAGGATTTAATGTTGTGATGGATTGATTTATCAAATCATAAAACCATTTTAGGGCATAATTCTTAAGACTGCATGAAAATAACTTCATAAAAAGCCAATCATTGGACACATAATCCAAACATGGTATGTGAAAGGCTCTGAGGTGATGATCTAGGTCACCCTTTCAATCCTATAATGTAAGGTTGGGTGCCACTAAATTGGATGGAAAAATATTTGCCACTATGTGATGTGAAAAATCTATATGTAATAGAATGTTGGATTCCAAGGCATGTGATGGCCTATTTTCTCCCTTCTTGAGATGTAACACCTTAGACTATAGAGTATTAATCTCATAATATAAGTGATTTTAAATCTAGATTGGAAAAACTAGCCACAAGTGGTGTATATATCATTGGTGTTTTAATAATAATCTTGGGTTATTTTATCTGATTTGGTTGAGTTTGCCCCACTAGAGGTGTAACAACATTATTAACTAGAGGGGTTGAAGATTGACCATTATTTATTTTATTATTGATTTCCAATATGGCCTATAGAATTTTTTCATGATCAAGGGGATATTACCTAATTATATATTTGAATCATTTTAATACCTCTTATTTATTCATAATTATGTCATTATTATTAAGTGGAGGGAGAGTGTCCTAATTCTCAATGTGTACCTCATCTTGTTCTTAGTTGTATTTTTCATATTTGGATGCATTGTCATTAAACTCCGCATAATCAAGATATGAATTATTCATAGTTGGATTTATAATAGGTTCCTTGTCCTTGTTATAGACTCAGATTGAAGGAATATAAATATGCTCTATAGTATCACCACCTAGTCTAGTACTTATTCTTAATGGAAGAGAGAGAGCTTTTTTAGATGGCACATAGTAAACAAATTGAAATAGAACTACAAAAATAAAACATATGAATCCTAAAAAAATAATAAAAATGAATGAAAAAAGAAGGAAAAAAGGATTAGAAAGGAAAAAACCCTAATAGAATCTAGGGTTAAGTTTTTTTGAATCTATGGTTTCTTTGTAACAAGTTAAATTATATGTAAAATAAATTAAATCCCTAATATGAAATTTATTTAATTTATCTAGGTTGTCTAAAAAAATAGAAAATTATAAGTATGTATCCATAATTTATTGTAAAAAAATTTGTAATTAATTAAATCTAGGGTTTGGAACAATATTTGAATGAATTTAGGTTCACCAAATTATTTAACCTTTTAGGGTTTGACATAAGTAATTACTAAGTTATATTAAAGGGATGAGATGTCTAAACCAATCAAATAATATGAAACAATTAAGTAATAAATTAATATAGATTTTTGCCTTATGAAATAAATGTGTTTTTGTTAGTAAGATAGGTTGGGCACCCTCAACACCCTATTATAAAGAGAGTTACCTACATACCAATACTCTGAGGAGGGATCAAGCTTGATATAGCTCTCCCACCTAGTGCTTGGTGCAAGTACAAGTGAATGATATAATGAGAGTGGTATTAGACACCTTAAGTGTGTTTTAGATTTGAAATATTTGAAATCTAGGCTTAGGGATATTCTAAATGGTAGTATTTATAATTAGGGTAGAATAAGGATCAATTACCTTAATTTTTCTCAACTTGTCTTTTGTTTGAAAATGCTTTTTGCATCTATTTTGCATCTAGTGAATAAAGGCCAAATAAACTTGTATTTATAGAATATGTAGCTTGTGAAGATAATAAAATGTGCATAGATTGACCTTAAGAGGGACACATGTTTGAAAAATTATTCATTTAGGAGAGTTAGGGTAAAGGACAATAGTGCCCAGTTGGGGACATGAACACCATGTAACTGTAGTTCCCCAAATGTGGTGCTAATGTCCACCTAGTAAACTACTAGACAAATTAAGTTGGGATTTATTAAAATTGTCTTGGGACTATATTTGAGCTAACTATAGATGTGTATGGTCTAAAAAATGATTGAAAAAGTGTGTAAAAGGCTCTAAGATAGGTCTAGGGATAAACTAGGAATAAGATAACTCAATAAACACACTTAACATCCAAATACTACTTTTAGGTGATTACATCATCTTTACGTATGGTAAAATCACAATTTTTATAACAAAAATAATATTCTCATTTATGCATAGACATCATACACAACCATCTCTTTTGATTATTGTGCATTGTCCAACACCAACCTTGTCTAATGCACATTCCCTTGAGTAGACTATTATAGACATGCATTCCAAGGTGTTGAAATTAGAGCATGGTGTCACTATAGTCATTCAATGGATTCCCATACCTTTTTTCATAATCCTTTGGCACCTGAGATAACATCTTACCCGTTTCCAACTAGTTTTGTAGCTCCTAAGCTACCACTATATGAAGTTAAAGGTGATCCAGAAAATCATCTTAAATCATTTCATGTAGCATGCTTATATTATGCTTGAAATCATAAATTATTAACTAATTTTTTCACATAAACCCTTAAATAATATGCTTTGTGATGGTTCTAAGATCTTCCACTCCAATTAGTTAAGTCATTTAAACCCTTTGTTAGATCTATTTTTAGCACATTTCTCTAATAAAATTGGTGAAAAACTATCTTATGTCCTAATTTCCAAACTCAATAAAAGGTAGAATGAGCCAATCAATAAATATGTTCTTTAATACAAAAGTATGCTAGCCAAAATTACCAATTTTGTGGTAAAAATGAGTTACAAGATATCTTCACACAAAGTTTTCTATCACAACTTCATGATTCTATCATGTTTGACAAATTCAAATCTTTTAATGAGTTATTCCATAAAATCAAATAATGATAATTCAAGGTTATAACTTTGAACAAACTCAAGTATGTGCCAAATTATACAACTAATTCAAATAATAAATTTCAAATCCAAATAATTTACAAGGTAAAATCTAATGAAATAAATAATGATGAAAAATAAATAATCAATCACAACCAATAAAATATGCTTCAATTAACAACTCCACCAAGGAGGTAATTTTCAAGGTTACAATTATCTCCTCATATATTATTTATAGAAATTTGATTGCAATATCATATATCTCCATCCACCATTAGATGTTTATATAATTTACCTTAACCTAAGGGATTTGATGGTAATGCATATTGTGACTACCATACATGTATTGGATATTATAAAAATAAGTGTTATAGTCTAAGATGTAAGATATAAAATCTTATTAATGATAATAATATCAATTTGAGCACACCCAAATAGGAGTTCAAACCATGGTAGAAGTAAAACATAAAGTTTAAAATATTCATTAATTTATTACCAAACCATGGAAAAATACAAAGTAAGGATAATGTAGAGACACACTATGCATACAGTATGCATCCTCCTCCTTTAACATATGGACATTTGATAGATGGTATAAATTTTAAAATTAAAAGTGCATCAACACCAAATCCTATAATCACATTTGATAATAGTGAGATTATTGATGATGATTTATATATACATGAACCCTGAATACAAGTTTATATGAAGAAATAAACCATATATAATGAGATAATGTTCCCTTATTGATTTCAACATATTCATTACATGCGATGTATTTTTCAATTCCATTGTGCTTGTGTCCTGCTTACATTACCCCATGTTCATTGATCAATTTATTGGTTTCAAATTATTATGTATACAATTTAAATCATATTTCCTTTAGCATACTATGGATGTTTTAAATCAATACAATGGTGTGGCTAGATTCATGTCACTCAATTCTTATCAAGGTGAAATTCACATGAGATTAATGGGATTACAAATCAATATAATATGTGATAAATCCATGATAGGCACTTTAATATTAATAGTTTGGTTCTTTTCAAATATAAGTGTTTAATATTTATTTATTATATAAATGGACTTATTATATCATTATTATTTGAAAATTATATATGTACTTCAAGATTTCTTTGGTTCCAAATTATTATGTATACAATTTAAATCATATTTCCTTTAGCATACTATGGATTTTTTAAATTAATATAGTGGTGTGGATATATTTATGTCACTAAATTCATATCAAGGTGAAAATTACAAGAGATTAATGGGATTTTAAATAAATGTAATATGTGATAAATCCATGATAGGAACTTCAATATTAATAGTTTGGTTATTTTAAAATATAATTATTTAATATTTATGTACTATATAAATGGGTGTGTGTGTGTGTGTGTGTGTGTGTGTGTGTGTGTGTGTGTGTGTGTGTGTGTGTGTGTGTGTGTGTGTGTGTGTGTGTGTGTGTGTGTGTGTGTGTGTGTGTGTGTGTGTGTGTGTGTGTGTGTGTGTGAGTGAGTGTGTGTGTGTGCGCGCGCGTGCGTGCGTGTGCGTGCACGTGAATATATATCCAAATTAATATGTATCTATTAAAATTTTAAAATTAAAATATGATTTTAAAGTTAAAGTGAACTAAAAATAATAAATTAAAAATAAAATATATATGAATTAAAATGAGAGAAAACATTTATTTTAAAAATGGGTTAAACTCATGTAAATGAGGAGGATGGTGAATGGTTTAATGTTGGTAGATGATAAGGGGCACCCACTCCATTAAAAACATTCCTTTGAGACATTTAGATGGATTATTTTTTTGGTTAGGGGAGCATAATGGAGAGGTGAGATGGAAAACATTCATTTGAGAAATTTTGTTAGATATTCTAGTTTCCTTGGGAAAATTTTTACCTCTTTTTTTGAAATTAAAAATAAAATCCATGTGTTGTACTTATGGATAAAGGAAAGGACTAGTGACTATAAATCCCTTGTTATTATAATTATTTTTAAAATTTTCCCTTTCAATTCTAAAGTAATTTAGCTATCTTCTTATGGTTCCTTGTTTAAACAAGGTGCCTTTACTAATTTTTATTAAAATTATATTTGTGTATTATCATAAAAATAAAAATTTATAACCATAATACATTTTTGTATTGACATACCTCATTCATGTACTTTTTTATGCATATAAACTATATGTTGTTAAGGTTTACGGTGACAATATGACAAATGGATCCCCTTGCCTTATGATTATTACCAAATTAAATGAGGAAAATAATGTTTTTTTGTTAATATTTATGAAAAATGAATACGCATAGGGGAGGTTAGTCTTTTGTTTATACAATAAAATATATCAAAATAGCACATTAAAATCCTAACACCTCTATCCTAGACACTAGGGAGAGCATAGGTAATAAATATACAAATTAGAACACAACTATAACATAAAATAAATAACCCTTTTACCTTCCTTGGAGATCCAAATTTCTTGTTGAAGTGGCTTACTTGGTTTTTGCATCAATAAATATTTATTAATATAAATTTATTAGCTTCACCTTTCCTTGGAACCTTGGCTTGGCTAATTGGATTATGATTTGGGCATGGTAACATTACTTAAAAGGATTATTTGCATCTATTTGATCATTCTAACAATACACCAATATAGCTTAGATATCAGTAGGCATGTCCTTGTATTTATAGGCTCAAAAGTTAACTCTCACCCAAGGTGAGTTAATATTGAGTTTAAACATGAAATGAGTTTAAAATAACCCTAAGTGAGTTGAGGCTAAATCCAACTAAATTATAAGTTGTCATGTAATTATGATTTTTAATTACCAGTCATGGCTCTCAAATTAGATATTTTGAATATTTTGGAAGAGCTTGACAACTCATAAAGGCAATGATGAAAATGTTTTATATTTTGAATTTTGGAATTTCCATTTTTAGATATTCATTGATTACAAATGGATAATTCAAATAAGCATTTAATCTTGTTTATTTTGTTAATTCATTTTGATTATAATTTTATATCTTGTAATATTTTATCAAGTGCCCCACTTAATGGGTCCATAGGCTAATTTTTTAATTATTAGGTTGTAAGGTGATTAGGGATGAATCCATAAGAGGTTATCATTGCATATGGGTTAGTACCCCAAATAGGGATGACTCAATATTTTGAAACATTGATGAATGATGCATAGTTAAAATTAGGATGTTTAGTGATTCTTAGGGTTAATTTGAAATGGTTGGTATAAATCAATCTAAAGTCTAGTTGAAAGCTAGTTATGGCCAAATTGGATGTCTATATTTTGACTCTTTTTGGGAAGACATTTTAAGATATAGGAACAATAATGTGTTATCAAATAACTAAAAGGTCTCATATGCATAATTACCCAACAAGTGATGGATGATCCCTAGATTCCCCCTTGAGGGAGTGGTTAAAAAAGAAGGTCAATGATCAATCCCTTAAAAGAAGGAAATGATGGGAAAAAATTGTAGAAGGGAGTAGAAAAGACTAATTTTCCCACAAGTGGTTATAATCAATAGTATAGTGAGATGCCCTAATTGGGAAGATAAAAAGGATGATTTGACCAAAGGTGGTTATGATCATCAGCATAACAAGGTAAATAGAAAATTATTTTCCCAAAGGAAAAGGGTAAAAAGAGAATGATTTGCCAAAAGGTGGTTAAAATCATTAGCAAAAGGGAAACAATGATTTTTCCAAAGGCAGTTATAGTGATTGGTAGAATAGAATCATAACCTAGTTGGGTGGATAGAGATAATGATTTGACCAAAGGTGGTTATAATCATTAGCATATTGAGGGGAAAAAATATAATGGTTTGCCCATAGGTAGTTATAACCAATATTATCTAGATAAATCAAAACATAATGATATACCTAAAGGATATTAGAATCATCGACATGATAGTTAGAATTAAAACATAATTATTTTCCCAAAGGTATTTATAATCATTGACACTATGAGTGGGACAATTTGGAAATCTTATAAAAAGGGGCTTACATACTGAATCCATAGTCATGGAAGAAGAGTAATCCATAATAGAAGAGAAAGATGAATGTAGTAAACCTACTAGTATGAAGATGGTTTTCCTAACTATCAAGGATTAAAATTCGTTCATGATTTAATTACTCTATATTTGGCATAGTTTGAAATTTTTTTAGGTAACCAAGGAAAAGTAACGTAATTACATTACTTGTAAGATTTATCAAGCTAATTTTTGATGTAACACATGATAATATGAATTATGATATATAACACCATGATAACTTAGCCAAAATATGTATAGGGACTGATAAACTATCTAATAAATAATTTAAAATAATGCACCAATGATAAAAACCATGATGATAATGTTGACCTATGAATATGGATGGACTTAAGTATAATTCATAAGGAATCACCCAACAAATGTATATATACTAAGTCAAATTAAAATAATGAAATTAAAAAAAAAATGAATAAATACACAAAAATTCAAAACATGAAATAAATAAAAATACAAAAAAACACTAAGAAACATTAAAAAAAATAGAATAAAATAAAACAAGAACAAAATGAAACAAACATAAACAATGGTTAATCAAAATGTTAGCATAAATAGAAGACAAAATAAATGACACAAGGTTTCCCCTAGGCAATAGGGAATCAAGGACACACAAGACAACAAAATTACCCCTAGGCTACAAGATACAAGGAAACAAACACAAAATGGGGGGAATAAAAGAAAACTAAGGGGTAGTTGAGCTAATTTCAGATGCACTAGGTAAATGGATGTAACCTACATAATTTCATGGATGCGAGGTCTAACATAAACTTTAGGCCAAATGTATTTCTCATAGGATATGGGATAGAAGAAAATTTATGATCAATAAAATATGATTGATGAGGTAGAGGAATATGGGATGGGTCTCACAAAATGGTGAGAACATTTGAGAAATCCTAGCGGTCATTAATGTATCAAAGTTGAATACCTAATGTGAATAATAGAAAATTTAAAAATGGTGAGAGTGTAAGATGAATCCCAATGGTCATTAATGCATCAAATTCAAATATATAATGCACACAATATAAACTCACAAAAGAGTGAGAGCATAAGGCTTAGGGCTAGTAAGGATAGGGAAACTAAAGGACAAGTGGTTTCTTTTAAAATAGTGAGGGTTCCCAAGATTCTTAAAGTAAAGAAGTGGTAAAAAATAAATGATTTTATTATTTTATATATTTTACAATTTTTTTCAGATTTTCTATGTATCTCGACTCGATTTGAGAATTATGAGATACTAAATGGTCCAACTCATAAATGGTGATAGCATTCAAACTTGAAATTCTCATATAATAGTCAGAGCATGGAAAGGGGTGACTAAGATGACCTGAATTTCAATTTATAATTGCCTAAATAATCCCATTAGGACCTCAAATTAATGTATTTATAATGTACAATGGAGGAATCTGACTAGGTAGTAGTAAACTCTCAAATTAGGCTAATAGAATAATATGGCATAGGAATGGGAAGGTGGGACTTCAAGGTATGATAAATATGTTGTTCTTAATTTAACCATAGTTGGTTATAATTAGGAAACAATGGCATAGATATATGATACTAATTTTCTAGAGGAAGTTATAATTAGTAACATGAAGTGGGGGTATTGATTTACTCAAAGGTAGTTATAATCAAGAACACTCAAAATGAAACAAAACAAGAAATAAAGGATACAACTACCAAATCATTATCATACTAATCTATAATAATACCTTTATCTAGAGTACAAAATCAACTATTGAAACGTAACTCAAATCCCCTCACTGAAGGTGGCCTAAGAACCCATGGAATGGAACCAAGGTCAAAGGGGTTGGGTAGGGAAGGTAAAAATAAATTTGTTTGATAGAAAAGGTATGGTAGAATGATATAGGGTGGTACAAATAATATAAAAATATTATGATACAATGGAAATGATCCTTATAGACAATACATTAGGTTTGTAAAGTGAAGTAATGCTTGAGGTGTATAATGTTCATTGGCTCATCAAGTTCATCTCCATCTAGTGTAGCGAGCTTGTATGATCTAGAGTGATAATTTAAAACAATGATATATGGGCCTATCTAATTGGGTTTAAACTTGTAATTCTTCTTATTCTTCTTAGATATTGCATTTTTTTGGTTTTATTTAAGAAAAATATCCCCAAGTTTGAAATATCTATATTTAACTCACTAGTTATAGTGGCCATGAAGTTTGTTCTGGTATGCTTGAAGGTTTTTGATAACATCCATGCATTTTTCATCTAGTAACTCTAGCTCTTCTAGGTGAGCTAATATGTAATCTTCATCATCTAGAACATATTTCATTAAAATATGTATAAGGTAATTCAACCTTAATGGGAATAATTACCTCAGTGCTATAAAATATGGAATATGGAGTGGCTCCTATTAGAGTACATTAATTAGTGTGGTATGCCTAAAGGGTATATAAGATTTAGAGGTGCCAATCATGGAGATCATCATTAACAATCTTTATAAGGATGTTGAAAATGGTTTTATTGGATACCTCTACTTAGCCATTACCTTGTGGGTAGTATGTGGTAGAAAAATGTTGAGTGATGTTATACTCAACACAAAACATTTGGACATCCTTATTTTTAAATTATTTTCCATTATAAAATATAATGTCATAGGGTATACCATAATGGCAAATGAGGTGATTGAATATGAACTTGGAAATTTATTTTCCAATCATGTAAGTGAGGGGTATAGATTCAACCCACTTAGTGAAATATTTGGTAGTGGTGAGGATGTGTTTATGCCCATGAGAGGAATTAGGTTTAATCTTCCCAATGAGATTCAGTCCCCATGTATCAAATGGCTAGTGTGTAAGCATTGGCTTTAGTATTTTAGTTGGGGTATGAATCAAATTGGCATGCCATTAAATTTTTTTGTATCTTTTGACATAATTAGTTGTATGTACATCCATATTTGGCCAATAATAACTAGTAAATAGGAGCTTTTTGGTTAGGATGTTCTCACTTGTGTGGGATCCACATATTATTTCATAAACTTCCTATAATGCTAATGTTTCTTCTACCAAATTTAAATAATGAATCAAATATATATCAAAGATATGGTAGTAATGGGTTGGGCCAAGTAAGGTATGTCATATGGCTTGATGGGTAAAGGCCTTTTGTTTTTTATATGATAGGTCTAGTGGCATGATATGGTCATGAAGATAGTTAAATAGGTTTGAATACCATATAGAGGTAGGACCAACAATATCATAGATAATTATGATGGTTAAAGGTTCATGAACTAGCATGAGAATATTTTCAATAATGAATAGATATTATTTTTCCTTGTCTATGTGGTAGGTCATAGAGCCGATGGTGGCCATAGCATCCACTATCTTGTTACTGGACTTAAGTATGTGTTAAAATTGTATATTGGTGATTTTTTATTTGAGAACATTGATCATGGCCTTGTAAGGAACTATATTGTCATATTTGGTCTAAAAGTGGTCTGTAACCTAACTTATGATTAACTAAGAATCATGATAAACCATGAGATGTTGATTATTCCATTGTACTACTTGGTGAAGCCCTGTAACAAGTGCTTCATATTTAGACATGTTCTAAGTACAAGAAAATTGGATATGGAATGATTTAGGGATAATATCCACTTGTGGTGTAATAAATAATAGTCCTACCCCTAAACCATGTGATGTGAATGATCCATCAAAATATATCTTCTAGTGTTTATCATTAGGTGGTGTTTTAATGATGGTCATAATTGACTCATCTAGGAATTGAAAAGTGAGGGGTTCAATATCTTTAAGGGGAGATTCAATAAGTTTGTCTACATGTACTTATCAATTTATAGCTTTATGATTGATGTATTCTAAAAGTACCATGTTGATCTAGAAGTACCCCCATGGATTTGACTGTTACAGATAGATACAATAGAAATGGCTTTCCTAGTATAGGTGGTTACAAAATAGGTAGATGAGAAAGATATTCCTTTAGATAGTGAAAGGTTTATATCATTAAGTATAAAAAATAAATGTGACACCCTTATTTAGTAATTATGTAAATGGATGGAATTTATCGACCAACTTAGAAATGAAGTGTCTGATAGATTAGATCTTATCTTGTAAACTATGCAGCTACTTCAAATTAAAAGGTGGCATCATCTCTATAATGGATTTTACTTTGTCAAGATCAAATTAAATGCCTTTGTAAGAGAATATGAAGCCTAAAAATTTACCAAAAGTGACACCAAAAATGCACTTATTAGGATTAAGTCTAACCTTGTATTCATGAAGCCTCTCAAATTTTATTTATAGTGCATCTAGATGATCGACATGGGTCTTTGATTTACCTAATATGTCATCGACATATTCTTTAATAATGTCATGCATCATATCATTAAATATGATGATCATGACTATCTAGTATGTAACCCTAACATTCTTGAGACCAAATAACATAATCTGATAATAAAATGTTCCCCATGGAATGGTGAATTTATTTTGTGTTGATATTTTAGTGTAATTTATATCTGGTTGTATCCTAAAAATCCATCCATAAGTGAAATCATTTTATACCCCATTGTGGATTCAACTATCATGTCAATTTTTGGAAAAATAAATTCATCCTTAGGATAGGCCATATTTATATCTCTAAAATCAATGTAGAATCTGATTCCTTATGGCTTCTTGCTAATAGACATAAAATTGGAGATCCAATATTAGTATTTTATTAGTTGAATACATCTTTCTTATAAGATTTTTTTTCAACTCTTTATTTACTAATAAAATAATATGAGGATGCATATTTCACAATTTTTACTTTACATGTTTGGTATCAAGATGTAAAACAAGGTGGTGTACAACCAAGGTAGGATCCAAACCTAGCATGTATGAGTAGGCCCAAGAAAAGATGTCAAAAAATTCCCTCATAAGGGATATAAGATTTCATGTTCCTCCTTAGTAAGGTATGTGTCTAATTTGATTCATTTTAGGTCATTCAAAGTCCTGATGTTGACTTATATAGTGTATTTTATGAGTAGAGTTGACCCATATTTAAGAATGGTTAGCAATGATTTGAATTAGCCTACAACTACAAACTTCTCTATTAAGACTGATTATTCAAGCTCACTTAAATAAGATGAATATAAATTTCCTAATGGTAGGGATGGCCATGTTATAAACACTATTGGAAATTATTGGATAATTCAATCAAAGGCATGTTGTTCTTTTGAACTGAACTTGAACCCACAAGCAAGTTCATCATTAGTGGTGTCCTAAGTTATGTTTGAGGAAAGGTGAACACCCTCATCTAGTAGTGCCTAAAATAGTTTTCACTAAAATATTGGCCTTTTTATTTAATTTTATCTTGGTCTAAAATCACCTCAAATATTTTTTCACTTTGAGACCTCAATTTTTTATTTATTTGTTTATGGCTGAGGGTGTTCAACTATTTTACAATATAGGCTGCAAGATCTAGTTTGATAGAAAACCTTTTTTTGTGGTATCCCAACAAAACATTGTCTCTTAGGCCTATAAAATTTCAAAAGGCCTCACCATTATCAAACTCATCTACAATAAATGTGGATTATTTTTCGTCCCAAGCTATAAGTTAAGGGTGATATAGAGGAAGTGGATTGTGTCAACTTACTAGGGTAAGGGTACAAATGGTATGGGTGTCAAATAGATTGGTATTTGCAAGGTTTTCATAAAGGTTGTGATTGGACTCTAATTCACTACTGGTATTTTCATCACTAGTTTTTGGTATTGGAACATGAATAAGATATGTGGGGCCACCCCTCAGGTGGTTTAAATTTGAGACCATAAGTTCCTTTGTATCATGTTATTGAATTTAGCTCTAGTGTACCCTATTGCTTTGGCCTAAGGCCTCATCCTTCATAGGATTGATTCTCCATGATCTAGTTAGGAATGGGATATTTGGAATTTTTGTATCAATCAACCAATTTGACATTGTACAATGATGATTTATCATTGGCAAGTGGGTCCTTTATTAGCTAGTGGATTATGAAGTTTTCCCTTAATTTTTCATTTTTTTTCCATGCAAGGTTGATTATCTTTAGGTATTCCATAGGAATTTGGGTTATGTGGAAGCTTGACAATGTGAAATGTGTCATGGGTTGAATACCCTCATGGGCCATTCACTAAGATAGTAAAATGATTACACAATTCAACAGGTGGCATATGAGAAGATGAATTAATATTATTTGGGTCTATACAATTAGACTATAATAGTTCAACAAGTATTTCTTTACCTTTATCCTTTTTGGGAACTAGATCTAGGCCAAAGTAGTAGTTGTAACTTTAATATTCTACCACCAAATTTTTTTAATGTTCATAGGGTTAAAAATATCTATTGATGGTGACTTCCATGCCTAAATGAGATAACTTGAGACACTGGAGTAATGTTGAAGGGATTGCATAAATTTCATGTATCTAAGGTCTACCCATAAGAAAATTATATGATAGGTCTAGGTATAACACATGGTAGAGTATCACGGGTTAAGGGCCCAATGATAACTATCAAGCTTATGGTTCCTTATGATTCATATTCCTTGTTATCATAGGCCTTGATAGTAATTATTTACGATTGTAGATCAAGAATTGTATATCCAAGATGCTTGATGAGATTTAAGTACATAATATTCAAGCATGATTAATTGTCTATGAGGACATATTTAACTTTGGGTCATGCTATGCCAACTTCAATATATAGGGTATTGTTATAGAGATGGCCAAGGTATGACATTTCACTATGGTTGAAGTTCAACTATTGGCTTAGGGCTAGATGTCCAACCAAATCTTGGAATTTGTTAGGGGTTATGTTATTTATAACTTAGGATTGGCCTAGGAATTCTGTTAAGATGTTCTTGTAGATGGTATATATACACAACAAATATAAAAAATATATCTGGGTGGGTGTATTTTGAAGTTTTTCCAAAATATATAATGTATTTTCCTTAACATTGGTATATGTCTTGTTCCTATCTAAGACAGTGGGTTGGATTGGTTCATTGGCATGGCGTAGTTGACCATGAATGGTAATCTTTGACTATTGAGTTATGATTGAACAATTAGGATTAGGTACAAGACCATATTTCTAAAATATAATGATGGAGGTGGACTAGATGGGATAAGTCTTGATTTCTAATATACTTGGTTATGGTCATGGGGTAATGATGAATTATCAGTATAAGGTCCCAAAATAATAATACCTAGTTTATAGTACATCTTTTTATGGTCCCAGGTCAAGGAAGTATTATTGGCATAGGTGGGTTGATTAGAATTGGGTAGAACTAGTTCTATTTTATTAACACTTAGTTTTAGATTAATGGTAATGGTTAAAATGTGACCCCTTGTAATATGACCTACAACCTTGGTGTAGTCATGTGCAACTACATGGTAATTATGTTGGGTATTGAAATTATTCTAGCCTTGGTTCCTCTCATTTGGTTGACATTCTTATTGTTGTAGTTATTAATACTACTATTTTTGCCTTTATTTTTTTTTATTATTGATTGTTATTATTATGTTGTGGAAATGGGTTTTGGTAGATACCCAAGTTCTAATTAGATGTAGATGCTTTATTATCAAATGTAATCTCCCCATTTTCTAACATGTTTTCAATGAGGTATTTGATATACACACAATAATGTATATTATGTTAATGAACATGATGGTATTCATATAACTCATTCTCTCTATACCATTGAATATGTGGAATACCTTTAGGATAGTGCTTCAGTATTAGCCAACTAATCGTGATAGTTTCAGCCAAATTGTAAGACATGAATTCAAAAGGTTCTCCAAGATCAATAAAGAATTGATGATTAGGGACATTTATCCTTGGAGGAGGGGTTTAAAAATCTAATGGTTTTTGTGTTTACTAAGTTGGTCTAGGTTGTTATAAAGGTTGCACTTACATAATAGGTTGATGGTGAGGAGTAAGTTACATTTGCGGTATAGGCTAAGTAGATGGTGTTTGCACCATTTGTACATGGCATGACTAGGTTACCAAATTTAAAAAAATATTATTATTATGATTGAATTTCTTAGATTTTTCATAATAATTGGCTACAGCTGGTGTCGATGCTTGTGCTTGGACTTGGTTTTGGTTCTAATTTTGTCTATTTCCTAGGTTATGGTTTTGACTTTGGTTTGATGAGGTTAACTTGATAATCCATTTGTTAGTAATGGATTTTTAAATTAAAAAAAAACTTTGTTTATGATTTATTTCAAGGTATGCTCACATTAAGGCTCTAGATGATAGGATATCTCACTATACAAGTTTTTAGTGAACATAGTGAATAATTATTTGTCTGATAAGTTATGGGTGAAGCGACTAGTAAACACTCTTCATATATGTAGATAAATTGAAAAATTTTCACCAAATTTTTGTTTGGCCTAACTTATATATACCAATGAAATATCATGTTTTATATTGTAGGATAAGTGTTACATAAATTTCTATGAGAGATCATCAAAATTAGATATGGAATTCTTTGGAAATTTTAGGAACCATTCCATGATCTATCCTAATAGACTTTAAGGAAACAAAAAGAGTAAATAAATGTCAATGTAATTCACTAGCTAGAAAATAACAAATAATTATATCAAATGGGCCTTAGGGTCTCCTTTAATCTTTTATTTATCAAATTTTGGTGCTTCATACCCTAGAGGAAATGGTATTTATAGATACTCCATATTAAATAGGTATGAACATACATCATCTAACTTAAACTTATTGGTCTATTTTCCTACTTGAAAAGTGGTAATTACATCTTTAATTTGATACAATTATTTTTCCAAGAAACTAGATGAAACATTAGCCTAAGGTGAAGGATGGGTAGTCAAAGGTGGATTACCTTTACTGGGGTTTAATAGAGGAATAGTTTATTGCATAATTTTTTTTTGGTGAGTTAACTGACTAGGAATATGTATCCATGGATTATGATGTAGCTATTATGACTACACATATTGTGGTGTGATATGCTAGTTTGGATTCAGTATATAGGCCTTATTTTTTCATAATTATGGATATGATGAAAGGAAATTGTTCTTGCATAAAGTATTGTGCCTACTGAGGTTGAGTAGGGACTAGATGCCAACTAGTCAAACATGGTTGAATAAAGGGAGCTTATTATGGAACAAGGACCTGCCATTGGATTTGTGGCACATTTTGAACAAAAAGAGACTATTGCCTAATTGGTACTTGTGGGATAGTAGTACCTCTTGGTTGCATGAACACTTGTTATGAACTAGATGCTTATTGGATGTTCAACATTTATCTTTGACTAATGTACATATGATATTGATTAAACAATTTTTATGATTGTAAACATATGTTGATCTATGATTGTAGAGGTACACTTGTCACTACCTATTGATGTGGAACATTTTTTTCCCCCCATTAAGGTGGTGAAATGTTCTACCTCTATTACGATGGTATATTAGATTGTGTTTTTATTGTGTAATGTTATTCATCACCTATTGAGGTGGAGTAACATTCTTCATATTTTTTTAAGACAAATAACTATTTAACACTTGATTACTTAATCCCTATGGTGGCATTCTTAAAGAAGCAGTTGGTTGAGGATTATAGGTAACTTATTAGGATTGGAATGTAAGATTTTATGCCACCTAATATTGTGAACCAATCATAGTATTGACTAAAGTCACTTGTTATAGATTAGTTATTGATGTAGTTAAACCACTTTGGCCTAGGTTGGAGGACACTGACATGTTATCCAATGTGTTTGGCACATTTGTCTATGTAGAGTTAGTAGTCACTACTTCAATAGATGGGACATTATACAAGTCACTAACTGAAGTGATTTATTAAAATGGGTCTACACCTAAATTATCTTGACCTATCAAATCAATTAATAATATTTTTGAAGGAGCTAACTCTATAATTTGATCATTGGACATGGACATATTATTAAAATTGCATGCTAGATTCAAATAGGTTTGATATGCTTGTTGCATTTATATAAATTGGTACTCTAAGAGTACTTTTATTTTGAAAAGCATATTAGGTTCTTGACATGACATTGTCATCAGCACTTTAGGATTACTAGAAGAGTCTTGTTCAATGGTTTGGGTATAAGGCATGTTTAAAATCACTCTAACTAGACTTGGTAAATCTACATGGGGGGAGTCTATTAGAAACTTGGTCCTTACCTCTATAGATTGAACTAAAAATTCATCTTTATTTTAAAACAAGTGATGATTAAACAAATAAGGATCATATTTTTATGGCATATTAATGTAGTATAATTTGTGTTTAACTTGTTCTATAATTGATGTTATTTTAGAAAGATATTGTATAGTTTACTCTTGGTCTTGTTCTGAGTATGGAGGTGTGTTAACCAAATAATGGGCTAGGGGATCTTGGCTTTGTTCCCTAGTTTGAGTAATGTAATGAGGATAAAGATAAATCTCACAAAATACATTTAGGGTTCTTGAGAAAAGTCCTCTTATGCGACCACATTATCATAACCTAGATTATGCATGGCTCTACTATGAGTGTAACAAGTCATATCCAAATCAATGATGAATGTTTCATGAAAGAGGGTCTAGAGTTTTACACACCATAAAAAATAAGGTCTAAAGGATAAATGGTCCAAACTTGGTCTAACTTCATCTAAGGATGAAGTTGTATCTCTAAAATGGTTAGTGCTAAAACTTGGGATAAAAAAGTCTAACATCAAATATCAAATGTCAAATGTCTTAAACAAAAGGGTGAAGTGGATGAATAAAAAATAAAATGCCAAAGTGAGGTAAAAAGTGTTTCAAATAAGTCAAATATAGGTTTAAAGAAACAAAGGTTGATAGGTCTTTTGGAAAATGTTAGAAACCCAAGTTATACCCTACTAAAGAAAATTGTTTAGATCTCCTTCAAATCTAGACTAATATTGGATTGGTCTACATGTTGTGGGAAACCTGTATCTTAGACCAAACCTCTAGATTATGAGGCAAGCTCCTCTGATGTATCAAATTTTATTATTTTACTAAAACCTAATTTGATTTGGGGCGTGAAAATAGTTATAAGGATAAATGAAAGGGAAAATCTATATACTGATGGTGATGCACCTAATGTAATAATTTATCCACTCTATTTGAATTCCAACTAACACTAATAAGCAATGCAAATCATTAAATCTTACAACTCTAAGGGACTCTTATGAAAAAATGTTTCACATAAAGGTTCCATTAAGTTATCAAAGCTTGAGGGAAATTATGGGAGGCCTAATTTAAGGCACTAACTAATTAATATTTCTAATGTTAGCTCAATCACTCAACATCAAAAGCTATATGTGACCTACATAAGATGACATACTAGTAACTAGGTGAGACTATGACCTATGAAGGGAGAAAATGCTACCACATATGTAAATCAAACTAATATAAACACTATAAACCTATAACAAAGAATCTAAAAATAGTCATTTTATTCACTTAAGAGGTTACAAATCTCAATCTTGGTAGAGTTTCTTCATGCCTAAAATATTGAATATATAGAAAATTTGGAGAGAAGAGAATAAGTTTCCATAGAGGAGACAATAAGAAGTCATCAAATCATTAACTCAAGTACAACTCAATTACAAATAATTACCAATATTTCTCAATCAAACTCTCCTTGATTGATGCTCTTGCATGAGTTATTTGGCATTAGAAACAAGGTTGTGGGCCATCATGACTTGTTCAAAATTGTTTTGAAGCATGTTATGCCATAACTTGGTAGATAAATCCACTTGAAAGTTAGTCATATATTTATTATCTCTTAAGGGTAAGTCAACTCATTATAAGGAGTATTTGTGTTGATTGACAACTCAAGGACTAGTTATGCATGTAATTTTCCACTTGAAGACCAATTAACTCATGTGATTTCTAATAAATATAATTAATGAAGTGTGATAACTCTAAATTGGCTCTCATAAACATTATTATATGCCATTATTCATTTTACTTGATTGACCAAATAGATATACTAGGCCAATTAGGCCTAGTAACCTAACTGCTTACATTTCATGGCTTTAAAAGCCTAAAAGAACCATTAGAACCTAAAAATATAGTGAGTTTGAGACATGAATCAATGAATCACATCATTAAATAGGTATTCCTAGGTAAATAACACCTATAAAGTGGTAAAACTAGTTGAATACCTCACCTTGTTATTTACATCTACAAACTAGCTGATTAGAAGAAGTGCATAAAGTCATTTAAAGGCATGGTTTTGATCATCTAATGGCTTCAGAAGGTGAAACAATGTAAAACTTCACTCTCCATTTATTGACATCATCTTACACTTTTTCCTAAAAAACCCTATTTTCTAATAGGTATGTGTATTTTTTTACATCACGATACCATTTCTATGACCCTCTCTAAGTTTACTTCATGTTTCTAGTGGTTATCAAGTGATTCATGGTTATTTGGATGTAAGAAACTTCACTTTTATCAAAGTTAGTTTGTAAGAGGGTTTAGGGAGGGTTTTGGAGGTGAACCTTCTTAACAGTGCTTCATAAAGTATAGACATTCAAACCAAAACTTATTTCAATGGATAATTAGTCCATATAACCCTTAAAATTTCTTGAGAATCTTGTGTTCCCATGCAAAAGGTGTGCAAAGATACATACATAGAGAATTTTAATTATAGGGTTGTGAATGCATTATGGGCCTAATTATAGTCTTAGTGATTGTTCATACACATCAAATCCTTAATCAATATAAACCCTCCATGTATTTAAATTACATAAGTGTCCTCAAATAATTCCAAGAGCATTTGGTCAAAGGCTCCTTTTGGTGAAAAATATGAGCATTGAAATAGGTGGTTTGAATGAATGTCTTGACTACCTAGTTTGAATTAGTTCCTTAATGACCAAAATTACCTTTATTTTGTTTATATTTTCTTTAAAAAAAATTAATGGGACTTGTAACATCCCCTTAAACCTACTCATGATGTCATGTTTTCTTAATAAAGGTTTGCAACTGTCTTTATGGTGGTATGAGTCTATAGGTCTTAAGCCTGTCTTTAGGCCTAAAAGGCCTAATAATAAATATTAAAATTTTGAATTCCTATAAGAGGATATGATGGTTAAAAATTATCATAATAAATTTCTTCCCATTTTTTATAACCCCTTCAACTTTTTTTTGTTTCCCAAACTCTAGTTTGTCTCCATGGTCTCTTAAGACTACATATAGGATCGTTCAAGGCTATGAGATATAAGAGATTATTCTCATTAAAAATCATTTCTTTTGGAGTTTTAAATCATTAATTTTTTTCCAATAATGTTAAACTTCCTCAATATAAGTTGCTATCCTTTCAAATCCCTCTACTCTCTTGTCTCTCTACCCTAAGGTTTCAAGCAGTCATAGCTTGTATATCCCTTGGTCTTTTATTTGGGGAATTTGGTTTATTAAAATGAGATAATATTTATCATAATATGATGTATTATATTTTATTACCTTTATATCCTTATTATCACATGTCTGATGTCTTCAAATACCACCTAAAACACATGGATGTGTCATTAATACAAAACATAGGCATGTTCCTCTTTACTTGCCCTCAAGGTTTTGTTGATTTGAAATTTTAGTGTCATAAATATCCAAAAACATATGAATAAAATATTATAACATTTTATCACCCTGAAAAATCTTCACATGATGTTAAAACTTTCTTTCTAATGCTTTAGACCTCAAATAAGCATCATGGCCTCAATTATGAATGTCAACAGACTATATGATTCTGTGACAAAATAAAGGATGATTAAACTAATAAATTTATCTAATTTATATTATTTAAATATATAATAACTCATAATTACCCCTTATACCTATTTTCATAGTTTTATCTTTCCTATAGAGAACTATAAATGCATTTTTTCAAAGACTAGCTTAGATTGCCTATGTTTCCATTAGGCCTATGATTGAGTTTTCCTCTTTTCAATTTTTTCAATATGCCTAATAATGTTTATATGGATTAATTAGGATATAAAATAATTATTTAAATAGTTTTTATCATTTAATTGTCAAACTCAGTCTTATGCACCCTATCAAACACCATTTCTCTTCATAGGCTCCCAACACAACTACCTATGTCAAAATTATTATAGATGATGATTAGAGGTAAAAAAAGTGTTTAATATAAATTCAAACATAATTTGGAACATTGATACATCAAAAATTAATTTATACCTTCCTCTTACCCTCTTCCTTTAGTATACTTTCTCTTTAAGGGCATATTAGGCTCTTATAGTCTCTATTTCGTACATAAGCATGTGTATTGTAGCTTCATGAGTTGGTAGTACTTTTACTAGAGATAATGATATTGATGAAGGTTTAAATACATAAATTTTTTATTTTAGAAAATAGGTTACTTCATAATATTCCTTCTTAAATGGATGTATCCTACACTACACCTATAAAGGGTATGTGAATATGTTAATATAATTTACCCTAGTGTGGTTGTAGGTGAACATGTCAAGGTTGATCTTAGAGAGAAAACTTGTTTAGGATAACCATATTCATGACTTGAAATTAATCACATATTCATTTTCATTATTAATACTCCATTTTATCATGGAAATCCTCCATATACTTTTTTTTTCTAATCATCTCACAATCTTGGAGATAGATTTGTCATGAGAAGGTTGTAGGTGATGTTTCAAGAAGTGAATAACTATGTAACCTATAATTAAACTTCATGTTTTATCATTCATAAATTTATTAAGTGATTATAAAACATGGAATAAACTCTCATTGAATCCTAAATACATGACAATCTTCCTCACATTCCTAGTCTTCATGAAGGATTGACATATTTCAATAACTTTATAACCCTATTATAGGTGGAGATTCTTGTGAAAATATAACATATTCTAAATTTTCCATACCTTGAGTTTTATTTTGATCTTGATTCACGTGTATCACTTTACCATAGTGTCAATTCCATAGTAATTACTCCACATTTTGAATCATATAAATTTCTTCACTATAAGCTTGACCATATGAAAGATTGGCTCTTGTACAAACTAAGACAAGCTTTAGGTCTTGAAACAACACCAAAAGACCTCTCTAATGATCTAACCTTCCCTTGAAGATATTCTTGAGTTCAATTTTATCTTAAAACACCCAAACTTCTCCTTATTTCCATGCTTGAACTCATCTCCTTTTAGCATGAATTTAGGTGACTATGTAGGGTTCCTTTGTATAGACAGAGGTGGAATTATACCCTAAGAAGGTCACAAAAAATGTGTTGATGAGCCTAATATTCATGAAACTATAACTTGAAGAGATTATTTTAAATATAAAACCTTAAATGAGATAATATTTATCCCCTCCTTGCTTACAATTTTCCATGAAAACTCTTGACTATATTTTCATTAGCTGTAGATGATCATTCATCTTAGTCTAGCAGGGTTTAGGATTTTTACAACATTCTTGAATACCATGACATTTATAAAACATTATTGACTCATTTTACAATGGATACATGAGATGAAATTGAGGGAATAGTTTTATATTAAGGTAAAAATAGGTTTTGAAGGGACCCTGAAACCCTGAAACAAAGGGAGAAGGATGAAACAGTAACGTCCACAGGAAAAACCTAAAACCTACTTCAAAGAAGTATCAACATCAGGTTTTACATGGACTTGAAACCACCAAATAAGAAAATCAAAAGACAACCCCTAGGTTTTACAGAGACCTGTAAACTCCTTAGTAAAGAGGATACAAAAAACTAGGTAACAAGATCAGATATTACATCCAACTAAAAGAACCAAGATCTATTCTTCTAGTTCCAAAATCATCTTCACTACTTCCTTACCTTTCACAGCAGTGTCCTGAATGGCAGTAGCCACCGACTTGGCTCCCTCTTCCATTGCTTTCTTCCTTGAGCTCTGTCTAGTTCTCTTGCTAGGCCCATCCAAGGATTTGATTTCCTCATTTGCTCATTTTCCAATGTTTACAGATAATATGATTATTGACATGGAAATGAGAGTGGAGATGGAGTGAAAGGCTTGAAATAATGATGAAAGATAGTGTGAAGACTGTGTTTGAGGATAAAACATGATGGAGAGTGGAAGAGCATGAATCTAAAACCTTGATAGTAATTAATACCATTAGAGAATCATAATAATATGTATCAGCTAGACATAATAGTTTGGAGGCCTTTGAACAAGCATATGGTGCTAAAATGGAAACCTAATATTCATAAAAAAAACTTAACAAATTTTAAGTTTCCTTAATTTTTCCTAAACTAAGACTCCATGAAGATATTGAGAGAAAATTAATTGATTATTTTATATGTATCTTTTAATAAAATTTTAGACTATTGAAATAATAATACATGAACATGAAGGAAGGAGACCTATAAACCATGCATAAAGTATCTTGAAATCCATGGATCAACCTCTGAACCGTACAATATCCCCAAACTACCTATAGACTACATAATTAGAATTAATTTATCTTTATGAGATATATATGAATTATCACATGTAAAAATATGAATATTTTCATGGTAAGGTGGATCATTCTCATTAAAAACTCCATAAGCATACATTTTTCTATCATGATGCCCAAATGAGGAGAAATATCAAAAAATGGGTTGCTTGCTTAAATGAAGATGGCACAGTGTCTTATCTTATTAATTATGGTTCATGAAGGATAGAGAGATAAATTAAAAACCAATTACCAAATATGTAATTTCTCTTAGACCCCTTCCTCTGACCAAACTTGTAGACCTTGATTTTCTCTCTCATGGCCATACCATCTACAAACTTGAAGGGCTCTCTTTATGTGTAGAGAAGCTAGATGAATGGAGAGAATTGGTTTTGAGCTTGTATGAAATAATTTTTCATTAAATCTCTTATGTAACAAATATTATTAAATCATCTTTAAGCTCATGATCTCTGCTATATGAAAAAGTATGTACAAGTCTGTACTTTTACATGGAAACACATGAAATGGCCTTTTCTTGCATATTATCTAAACTTTAAGATTGAAACCACCAATTTATGGAAATATTATGAGGATTATAGGTCAACAAGGAGATTATAATAATAAATAACTCTTTTGAGATCAAAATGAGGCCAAATTTCATATGTGGGAGTCTTTTGAGGCCAAACTATGCTTAAACTTGCATGAAGATATCTTTTCAAAGTATGACATCATGTGACTAAAGCAATGGGATGACTATGAAGGTGTTTAAAGGCATTTTAAAAAAAAATGTGTATTTTTTGACTCAATAGTTAACATTTAAAGGTTAGAACCTCTCTTTTCATGTAATATACATATATCTTCATGTTATCACTTTGGAGTGCACCCTGTTTGAAGATGTGTAGAACACACCCTCACTCCAGCTGATACAATTGGAAATTATCAGAGTTTGGGTGACTTTTTGTTGATAATAATATTTATAAAGGATTTTTTACCTTTATATTTATCAATTAAATATGATCTACTATGATTTTTGGGATGAAAAGGGGAAGGGAAAACTGAAAGGAAATCCCATCTAATTGGGTGATGCACTTGAATTGCTTATATTCTCCAAAATATTTTTGAAACTGAGAAAGACACACATATTAATATAAAATAAAAAATTTCATTCAATCTTGAACATTAGTGTTTCAAAAGAAGGCTTGAAAAAAGTTTGTAAATCAAATTCAAATCCTAGCTCTTCAAATGACCTGTAGAGGATGAGATTTTCATAGAAGTTGTGGAAAGGACATAAAAAAATGGAAAGTATATTCCAACTTTATTATATTTCAAAATAAAATTTCACTCTATTATTATCCAAAAAACATATGAAAAAATATTCTTTATTTGATAAATGGTGTCAATTATAATTTTTGCTCTACTTCAGGAATTTTTTTCTCAAAAATTGGCTTCAAAAAGCCAATATATAAGTCTAAAACCTTAAATAAATCTAGAGTGGAATGTAAAATATAATTATTATTCTTATTTGAGTTAAAATAATAATAAAATCCTTTTACAATATTAAATAAATGTTTTTAAATCCTCCAAGTCTTAAAAAATTGCATGTTCTTCTTTTTTGGCATAGAATTGAGAAGTGGTGGCCCATGTTGACTTGTCAACCTTCATTGCATGAAAATCATGCCATAAATTATAATATAACTCCATATTTAAAGTTATTTTAAGTTATTTAAATTATTTAACTTGCATGAAAAGCATGGGAGATGCATGAAACTAGTTAACCGAAGATATTTGACCCTTAAGGACTAGTTAACTCAACTTGAAAGAATTGAAACTTGTTGATTGACTTGAGAATGATATATCCAATTAAAAAACATATATTACATGTTTTAAATCCAAAATTAATTCATTTTATATATTTTTAATGCCAATCTTATATACTAGGCTAATTAGGCCTAGTAGCCTAACTGCTTGCATTTGATGGATTTTAAATCCTACATGAAACCATTATAACCTAAAAATATAGTTAGTTTTAGACATTAATAAATTCCTCACATCATGAAATAGGTCCTCCTAGGCAAGCAACACCTACAAAGTGGTCAAACTAGTTGAGTAGGTCACCTTATCATTCACATTTATAGACTAGTTGATTAGAAAAAATTAATATATTTATTTATAGGCATATTTTTTATCATATGAGGGATTGAGAAGATGAAACAAGTGTCAATATTCACTCTCCATTGATTAGCATCATATTATACTACTTTTTACCTCTATATATGCCCTTTTTCCTCAAAAACCATATTTTTTTATAGGACCATATAGTTCCATATATCAAGGTATCATTTACAGGACCCTATCTAAGTTTAATAATTTTTCCATTGGTTATTAAGTTATTCGTGGGTGTTTGGATGCAAAAAACTTCACTTTTCTAAAAATTGGTTTGTAGGAGGGTTTAGGGAGGGTTTTGGAGGTGAACCTTCTTAATGATGGTTCATGAAGTATGAAACTCCAAAATAAAAATTATTTCCATGGATCTTTATTCCATATACCCATTCAAATTTCCTAATAATCTTGGGTTCCCATGAAAAAGGTGTGCAAAGATACGTACATAGAGAATTTTGCTTTTAGGGTTCTAAGTGTATTTTGGACCTACTTATAGTCTTAATGATGGTTCATAAACCTCATCTCATTAAAAAACCTCAATCCTCCATTTACTTCAATTACATAGGGCTCATCAAATAATTCCAATATAATTTGGTCAAAGTCTCCTTGTGGTGAAAGATATGAGCATTGAAACAAGTGGTTCGAATGACTGTCTTGAGTGTCTAGTTTGAATTAGTTACTTAAGGACCAGAATGATCTTTATTATTTTTATATTTTTTTGAAAACACATTCATGTGACATATACCATCCCATTAAACCTTATCATGATGACATCTATGCTTAATAAAGTTTTACAAATATCTTCATGGTGGTAAGAGTTTATAGGTATTGAGATTATCTTTAGGCGTAAAAGGCCTAATATTGAGTATTAAAGGTTGAAATTATATTTAGTAGGATATTAGGGTTAAAAATTCTCAAAAAAAAATTCTTCCAATTTTTTTATCACCCCTAAAACTTATTTTTTTTCCCAAACTCCAATTTGTCTCCATGGTCTCTTAAGACTGCCTGTAAGATTTCTCTGCTTGCATGTGTGTTTGGGGTTATGAGATATGAGATATTATTCTACTTAAAAAACATGTTATTTTTATTTTTAATTCATTCCACTTTTTATAATAATATTAACCTTACTCAATCTTAGTCTTTGTCCTCTCAAATCCCTATACCCTCTTGTCTCTCTACCCTAGGGTTTCAAGTAGTCATAACTAGTATAGCCTTTGGTCTTGTGTTTAGTGAATTTTATTTATTAACATTATATATTATTTAAAGTTATATTATTTATCAGTTATATTACCTTTATAACCTTATTATCACATGCCTAATGTCTTCAAATTCTACCCAAAACACATAGATGTGTCATTAATACTAAACATAGGCCTAATCCTCTTTACTTGCCCTCAAGGTGTTGTTGATTTGAAATCTGAGTGCCATAAATATCCAAAAATGTATTAATAATATATTATCACATTTTATCAGCCTCAAAAAGCTTCATATTATTTTAAAACCCTTTGTCTAATGTTTTAGACCTCAAATAGGCATCATGCATCAATTATGACTGTTAGCAGAGTGTATGATATTTGTGATAAAACAATGGATGATTACACTAATAAAGTTAAATAATTTATATTATTTAAAGATAAAAAAACTAATAAAATCTCTTATACCAGGTTTAATAGTTGGATCTTTCCTATAGAGGCTTGTAGATGCATTTTTCTAAAGACTAGTTTAGCCTTCATGTGTTTCCAATAGGTCTATGATCGAGTTTTCCTCTTTTAACCTTTTTCACTATGTATAATAATGTTAATATGGATTTATTAGGCTATAAAATCCAAATTATTTATCATTTAATGGTCAAACTCGGTCTTATGCACTCTATAAAACACCATTTCTCTTCATAGGCTCCCAAAGCAACTACCTATGTCAACACTACTATAGATGATGATTGGAGGTATGGAAGTGTTTAATATAAATTAAACCATAAATTTTTACCTTTATACCTCCCCAATTATTTTATACCTTCCTCTTACCCCCTTCATTTAGTATACTTGATCTCCAAGGGTATATTAGGCTCTTACAGTCTCTATTTTATACATAAGCCTATGTATTGTAACTTCATGAGTTAGAAGTAATTTTAGTGGAGATCATGATATTAATGAAGGTTTAAAGATATAATTTTTTTATTTGAAAACATATTTGACTTAAAAATATTACTTATTGAATGGATGTATCTTGAACTATACCTGTAGAGGGTATGTGAATGCATTAATACAATTTACCCTAGTGTGGTTATAGGTGAGCATTTCAAGGTTGATCTTAGAGAGAATTTTTTTTTAGGATTAACTTATTAATTACTTTACCATATTAAATTCTTAATTATCCTTGTGAATACTCCATTTTATCATAGAGCTTCTCGGTAGACTATTCTACTCTCATCCTCTCACAATCTTGGAGATAAATTTCTCCTAAGAAGGTTGTAGGTGATGTTTCATGAAGTGAATGACTGTGTAAAATATAAATAAACTTCAATTTTTTCATCCATAACCATATTAAGTGATTATAAACATGTAATAAACCCTCGTTTAATCTTAAAGACATGATAATCTTCCTCACAATCTTGGTCTTGGTGAAGGATTAACATATTTTAAGAACTTTATAACCCTATTATCGGTGGAGATTCTTATGAAAATATGACCTATTATAAATTATAAATACCATTATTTTTCATTTTATCTTGCTTAATTTGTATAAATTTATCATATTTTCACTTCTATATTAATTACTCCACTTTTTTAATCATATAACTTTCTTCACTATCAACTTGACTGTGTATGAAACATTGGCTCATGTACGACCTAAGACAATATTTAGGTCTTCAAAAAACACCAATAGACCTCTTATTATTTTAATATAATTCTCTAATATTCCATTATATTTCTTATTGATTTTCACTTTCTATTAAAATACCCAAACTTCTCCTTGTCTTCATGCTTGATCTCATCTCCTCTTAGCACGATTATAGATGACTGTGTAGGGTTCCTTTGTGTAAATAGAGGAGGAATTAGACCTTAATAAGGTCAAAAAATAATTTCTTGATAAGCCTAATATTCATGTCACTAAAAATTTAATATATCAATTTTTAAAAAAAACCTTTAATGAGATATTCTCTAGATACTCCTTTCTTACAAGTTTCCATGAAAACTCTTGACTATATTTTCATTGGCTATATGTTATCATTCATCTCAATCTGGTAGGGTTTAGGTTTTTTACAAAATTATTGACTCATTTAAAAATATATAAATTATATTAAAGTGATTTAATAGTGATAATATGATGATTGACATGGAAATTATAATGGAGATGGAGTGAAAGGCTTGAAACAGTGATGAAAGACAATGTGAAGATTATGTTTGAGAATGAAACATGATGGAGAGTGGAAAGAACATGAATCCATAACCTTAATATTCATTAATATAATTATATAATCATAATCATATGCTTAAACCATAAATAATATTTTTGATGCCTTTGAACAAGTATATGGTGCTAAAATGGAAACCTATGATTTGTCAAAAAACCTTAACAAATGTTAAGTTTCTTTAATTTTTACTAAACTGAGTCTCCATGAAGCTATTAAAATAAAATTGATGGATTATTTGATATGTATATTTGAGGAAACTTTGATAATATTAAAATAATAATACATTAACATGAAGGATACCTAGAAACCATGTCATAGAAATTCTTGAAATCTATAGATCAACCTTTGAACTGCACAATCTCCCCAAACTACCTGTAGACTGCAGAATTAACATTAATTTATATTCATGAGATATATATATATATATATGACCTAAAAATTGTGGAAATAATCTAAATAATTTCATTTAAATGTGGATCATTCTCATAAAAAATTCCACAAACTTACATTTTTCTATCATGATGCCCAAATGAGGAGAAATCTTAGAAAATTAGTTGTTTGATTGAATGAAGAAGGCATAGTGAGTTCCTTATCTTGTTAAGTATTGTTAATTAAGGAGAGTGATATAAAATAATAACCCATTTAATAACCTATAATATATTTTATACCCCTTCCTTTGACCAATATTGTAAACCTTAATTTTCTCTCTCATGGTCATACCATTTATAAACCTGAAGGGCTCTCTTGATGTGTGAAGAAGATAGATGGATGGAGATAAATAGTTTTGATCATGTATGTAATCATTTTACCTTGAATCTATTATATAACACCTATTATTAAATATTATTCAATATCATGATCTCTACTATATGTAAAAGGTCGTACACGTCTGTACTTCTGCATGTAAACACATGAAAATGGCCCTTTTATTGAATATTATCTAAAATTTAAGATTAAAACCACCAATTTAGGCCAATATTATGAGGATTAAAGGTAAACATGGATATTAAAACAATAAATAATTCTTTTGACATCAAAATGAGGCCAAATTTCACATGTGGGGTTATTTTGAGGCCAAACTATGCTTAAACTTGCATGAAGAGATCTTTTAAAAGTATGACATCATGTGACTAAAGAGATGGGTTGAATGTGAAGGTGTTTAAAGGAATTTTAAATTATTTTTTGGATTTTTTTACTCCATAGTTAACATTAAAATTCCAAAACTTCTCTTTTTAGGTAATATACACATATCTTCACAAAAGAAATTTGTCATTGAATGTCATAAAAAGCATGTTATACTATTATAAAAGGTTCAAAATAAAATTAAATGTCTTCAACACATATTTAAAAGTTTATGTATATTCTCATACTTTAATATACCAAATAAACTCATAGGTACTCGTCAAAAGTTAAAAGTGATACATGATCATGATAAGACTAAGACACATTCCATTCACTTGATGGTTAATGACATCAAGATGTTCAAAAACATCACTTAAAGACCCAAGACAACTAGGACATGAAAATTTATTAATGTATGGGTTGGAATTTTTCCTTGATAGGCCAAATTTCCAATAAAAAACAAGGCATAAAATATAGGCTCAAAATAAGAATCACTAGGTCTTTTGTTAATGAGGCACAAAAGCTAGACTTTAGATAAAAAAAAGTCTAAAAGGTAAGAGATTTAATCTAACATATTTGAAACAATATGACACAAACTAGGCATTTAGATTTTAACACACACTTGATCATTTGGTAAAATACATGGAACATTAAGCAATGGAAGATAGACCACTTCCCTTATTTTAGGCATAAAAATAGTCTTTAAATAGAGAAAGGAATTATCCTAAGTTACACAGCCCAAAAGTGAAAGTTAAATGTCTAGGCCCAAATTATAGAAGGTTTAAATATAAACCAATCAATGTTTGGATCTAAAATTTTTAGTACTAACTTCTAACTTAATTTAAAAGACTAAGATTCTTAAAATAGATAACAACATAGATAATAATGAATAACATGATGGTACTGGGCATAGATCTAGAAGGCACATGTGGAGTTTATTTTATAATTTGGGCATAAGGTAACAAGTCTTTTAAATTATTTGAGCATTGTAATCATGATATCAATCTCTAAAGGTATAACAAATGGTTTGTTTCAAGACTTTAAGGCACAAAAGTTGGAATGAAATGGATAGCATAATGATGCCTTTTTCAATCAAATTACATACACAAAAAGGTTTGATAAAAAACTAAGGCAAAGGTGTGATAAAAAAATGAATTACATAATACCTCTTTAAACATAGGATAAAAATGACAAAAAACACCTAAGTGTAATGTCTTAAAGCCTAAAAATGACAAGGTTACATCGTACTATCAAATTCCATCAATATACTTGATCTTGAGAGGATTTTAAGTTGTTAATCCAAAAAGTAAAAACCCATGAAAATTAGGGTTTTTAGCCCCCACTTCTTTCAAGAGTTCATATGGTGACATAAAAATTTGGCCTACTCACCATGCATCAATAGTATATCCATGACAAGTGGGGTTGTCTATACTATCAATTTTTTCTCATTTCTAAATGGTTCCATATGTGTAGAAAATAGTAAGACACAATCACATCATTTGGATCTACATCAAATAGCTTGTTATGAAAAGGTCTAGTCCTTTTCACAACCACTACAACCATCAATTTCTCAACATAGTGCAATGTCTGAGTTACTCCTACATTTTGAGGCTGATACCACTAACATAGCTTATTTTAAACACTCAAAACAAGCATCCTAGTGGGTCACCCTCAATTTATGTATCCCACCATGGAGTGGGATTGAAATTATGTTTGGAGATGAATTCCTAGGTCAATGTTTGCTTAGATAACTCATGGAGAGGTGATGAACTCCCACCCATAAGATAAAATCCAAGAAAATAAAGAAAGTGGAAGGATTTTAGGGTCATTTTTGGGTGACCCAAATCATATGTATTTAGGGAGGGCCTTAGATACTTTCCTTCCATGCTTTAAACCAAAGTGACAAATGTAAAGAGAGCATTTTTTATCACCCAAGTTCCATAAAAGAGACAGGGGAAAGCATACACATGACACTCATCTTGTTAAACAAAAAATTCAAACAACAAACATATAAATGAAAAATATTATGAGTATTTAACTAAAGTTTGGGTTTATTTTTATTATACCATAATGAAATATGTGATGAATTTTGAGCCCCTTGATGTTGTGTTAAAAATAATTGAAAAATGATAATGATTTAAGCAACACCATATTGAAATGTGATTTTTGAAACTTAGAGGGTATTTAAAATAGTTTTATCTAGGCCTTTGGGTCCTAAAAAATATGTGAGGGGGTCCTTGTGCTTATAATTAAAACATGAGTGGATAAATGACTTTTGATTTTCAACTCTCATGTTTCCAAAATTTCACACAGAATGTAAAATCATAGAAACATAAAACAATATCACCACTTTTCCTACAAAATTGAAACTATTAGGACATTAACACAAGATTCCTAAAAAATATAATATTAATTCAAAATCTCTATTAAAATGACAATAACAAAGAAAAATGACAAAATCTATACTCTTAGGGTAATACTACGATTCGCCCTGTAACATAAAATGGTTACCAAGTAGACCATGGAAGTTTAACACAATATTGTGAAAATTATAGCAATATCATGAAAGTTTTGGTGATATCACGACTTACAAAGTCTTGATATTATCAATATCATGATTGAAAAGTCATGATATTTTCAATATCACAAGTCTTCCCTATAAACATAGACATCTAGTAAAACCATGATAGTTAAAACAATATCATGATAGTTAATGCAAAACCACAAAAATTATGAAAAAACCATGAATATAAGAGTAGTGATATTTTTCAATATCATGATTCCAAAAATTTAGAATGCAAATGCACATATCAACTTCATGATTTATAGAAAAACATCCTTGAGCTTTAAATTTTCACTTTTTTGGTCAGCAAGTTTGGATTTTGACATGAAAATTATTAAGAAGATGTCTTATAATGCCTTGAGAACAAATTTGTGGGGTGTGGGTCCCACCAAGCATGTCATGATGTGAACAAGGAATACATAGAGGGGAGGTTAGTCATATGTTTATCTAATAATTCAAATCAAAATAACACACTAAAATCCTAACATTTCTATCCTAGACATTAGGGAGAGCATAGGTAACAAACATATAAATGAGAGAAAAACTAAAATATAAAATAAATCACTCTTTTACCTTCCTTGGATCTCCAAATGGCTTGTTGAATTGGATTGCTCAGTTTGTGCATCAAGAAATCTTCATCAATGGAGCTTTGTTGTCTTCACCTTTCCTTGACACCTTGGCTTGACTAATTGGCTTATGATTTTGGCATGGTAACATTACTTGAAGGTTTATTTGCATCTATTTGAGCATTATAGAATTACATCAAGATAGTTAGATATCAATAGGTATGGTCTTAAATTTATAGAATCAAAAGTTAACTCTCACCTAAGTTAAGTTAAGGTTGAGTTTAAATATGGAATGAGTTCAAATAAACTCCAGGTGAGTTGAAGCTAACTCCAATTGAGTTAAAAAAATTCATGTAATTATGATTTTTAATTACTAGGAATGGTTCTCAAATTATATATATTTAGATATTTTGGAATATCTTGACAACTCATAAAGGCAATGATGAAAAGACTTGTTATTTTAAATTTTAGAATTTCTATTTTTAGATATTCATTAATTGCAAATGGATAATTCAACTAAGCATTTAATATTGTTTAATTTTTTAATTAATTTTTATTATAATTTTATCTCTTTTAATATTTGATCAAGTGCCCCACTTAATGGATCCATAGGCCAAATTATCAGTTGTTAGGTCACAAGGTGATTAAAGATGAATTTGTGAGAGGTTATTATTGCATACAAGCTAGTACACCAAATAAGGATTCCTCAAAATGATTCAGAGAATTAATGAATGATTAATATTATAAATTGGGATGTTTGGTGATTTTCTAGGCTTAATTTGCAATGGTTGGTAGAAATTAGTCTGAAGTTCAGTTGAAATCCAGTTGTGGGAAAAATCAGATGGCTACAATAATTACTCATCAAGATCTTATTGAGACAAATTGATTACACTCCAGTTATATCCAAAAAAATGTCAAATATAATTAAATAGCTCATAAAATTATAATTCCCCCTTGCAATTTAATTATTATTAATGACAAAACCTTGATGATGACTTATACTCAAATAAGAACCATGTGTCCTAGTGTAGTATTGGAGTAATCCTCCCATTATTAGAAGTAAATAAAAATTGTGTATACCATTTTATTTATAAATTTTTAATTTAAAATTGACATTAAATCAATAAATTAGATCTTTTACTATTATATTAATCTTTCTCTATCTTAGAAACTTGTATATTTAATCAAATTTTCTAACAACAACAAGTGGTATTTTAACACTTAGACTAATAAAAGTAACCTAAAATTTAAAATAAATAAATATCAAAAAATGAAAATTTCCAAATCCAAGACTATATATATATATATATATATATATATATATATATATATATATATATATATATATATATATATATATATATATATATATATATACAAGGGTGATTTTCTACCTGATTTATCAACTTGAATTTTATTGTGTTTAACATCAATTGAGAGTATCACTTGTTGCAATTTTTGTAATGTTTATTTTTTTAAAATTCACTAGTTAATAGATATATTTTACTAGATACTCTTTTAGTCTAAGACATATTTAAAATATTATTCCAAGTTTAGGACCTTAAACACATCTTATTCCTATAAGGCTTTAGTTTCTCTATGATTAGGTCTAGGGAAGGTGTTATATTAGTGATAGACTTAAGATGTACTCTCAAAATAAAACTTTATTCACCCTAATCATTATAGACAACCAAAATTGGCCACAATTGGATCTTGACTAGACTTTAGACTAATTCCTACCAACCATTGTAAATTAATACTAAGAATCATTAAATGTTTAAAATTTTCTTGCATATCATTTTTAA
>JARHVA010006421.1:702500-755000 GCA_037957365.1 Torreya grandis
TTATCAACTTGAATTTTATTGTGTTTAACATCAATTGAGAGTATCACTTGTTGTTCCAATTTTTTTAATTTTTATTTTTTTTAAATTCACTAGTTAATAGATATATTTTACTCTTCTAGTCTAAGACATATTTAAAATATTATTCCAAGCTTAGGACCTTAAACACATCTTATTCCTATAAGGCTTTAGTTTCTCTATGATTAGGTCTAGGGAAGGTGTTATATTAGTGATTGAATTAAGATGTACTCTCAAAATAAAACTTTATTCACCCTACTCATTATAGACACTCAAAATTGGCCACAACTAGATCTTGACTAGACTCTAGACTGATTCCTACCAACCATTGTAAATTAATCCTAGGAATCATTAAATGTTTAAAATTTTATTGCATATCATTTTTCAATGCTCAAAGTCAAGTTGAGGCAACCCTATTTTGGATACTATCCCACATGCAAAATTAAACTCTCACGAATTCATCCCTAATCACCTTGTATCATTACAAGTGTCATTTTGGTCATGGACCTATTAAGTGGGGCACTTGAACAAATACCAAAAATTGAAAAAGATAAAATTCTAATCAAAATAAATTAACAAACTAAATAAGATTAAATGCCTAGTTGAATTATCAATTTGAAATTAATGAATATCTAAAAAAGGAAATTCCATAATTTAAAATATCCAAGCCTTTCATCATTTCCTTTATGAGTTGTCAAGGTCTTTTAAAATACACACACACACACACACACACACACACATATACATATATGTATAGGTATGTGTGTGTGTGTGTGTGTGTATATCAGGTACAAAATCACCCTTGTATTAATTCATATATATATATATATATATATATATATATATATGAATTAATACAAGGGTGATTTTGTACCTGATTTATCAACTAGAATTTTAGTGTGTTTAACATCAATTGAGAGTATCACTTGTTGTTGCAATTTTTTTAATGTTTATTTTTTTAAAATTCACTAGTTAATAGATATATTTTACTCTTCTAGTCTAAGACATATTTAAAATATTATTCCAAGTTTAGGACCTTACAAACATCTTATTCCTATAAGGCTTTGTTTAAAATTTTATTGCATATCATTTGTCAATGCTCAAAGTCATGTTGAGGCATCCCTATTTTGGATACTATCCTACATGCAAAATTAAACTCTCACGAATTCATCCCTAATCACCTTGCAACATTAAAAGTGTCATTTTGGTCATGGACCTATTAAGTGGGGCACTTGAACAAATACCAAAAATTGAAAAAGATAAAATGCTAATCAAAATAAATTAACAAACTAAATAAGATTAAATTCCTAGTTGAATTATCAATTTGAAATTAATGAATATCTAAAAAAGAAAATTCCATAATTTAAAATATCCAAGCCTTTCATCATTGCCTTTATGAGTTGTCAAGGTCTTTTAAAACACACACACACACACACACACATAGATATATATATACATATATACACATATATATACATATACACATATGTATATATGTATGTATATGTATGTGTGTGTGTGTGTGTATAAATCAGGTACAAAATCACCCTTGTATTAATTCATATATATATATATATATATATATATGAATTAATACAAGGGTGATTTTGTACCTGATTTATCAACTTGAATTTTAGTGTGTTTAACATCAATTGAGAGTATCACTTGTTGTTGCAATTTTTTTAATGTTTATTTTTTTAAAATTCACTAGTTAATAGATATATTTTACTCTTCTAGTCTAAGACATTTAAAATATTATTCCAAGTTTAGGACCTTAAACACATCTTATTCCTATAAGGCTTTAGTTTCTCTATGATTAGGTCTAGGGAAGGTGTTATATTAGTGATAGAATTAAGATGTACTCTCAAAATAAAACTTTATTCACCCTACTCATTATAGACACTCAAAATTGGCCACAACTAGATCTTGACTAGACTTTAGACTGATTCCTACCAACCATTGTAAATTAATCCTAAGAATCATTAAATGTTTAAAATTTTCTTGCATATCATTTTTCAATGCTCAAAGTCATGTTGAGGCATCCCTATTTTGGATACTATCCCACATGCAAAATTAAACTCTCACAAATTCATCCCTAATCACCTTGTAGCATTACAAGTGTCATTTTGGTCATGGACCTATTAAGTGGGGCACTTGAACAAATGCCAAATATTTAAAAAGATAAAATTCTAATCAAAATAAATTAACAAACTAAATAAGATTAAATGCCTAGTTGAATTATCCATTTGAAATTAATGAATATATAAAAAATGAAATTCCATAATTTAAAATATCCAATCCTTTCATCATTGCCTTTATGAGTTGTCAAGTTCTTTATATATATATATATATATATATATATATATATATATATATATATATATATATATATATATATGTACACACACACACACACACATATATATATACACATATATATGTATATATGTATGTATCAGCATATGTGTATATGTATATATGTATGTGTATATATATTCATTAATTAATACAAGGGTGATTTTGTACTTGATTTATCAGCTTGAATTTTAGTGTGTTTAACATAAATTGAGAGTATCACTTGTTGTCTCAAAATTTTAATGCTTATTTTTTAAAAATTCACTAGTTAATAGATATATTTTACTCTTCTAGTCTAAGACATATTTAAAATATTATTCCATGTTTAGGACCTTAAACACATCTTATTCCTATAAGGCTTTAGTTTCTCTATGATTAGGTCTAGGGAAGGTGTTATATTCATGATAGACATAAGATGTACTCTCAAAATAAAACTTTATTCACCCTACTCATTATGGACACCCAAAATTGGCCACAATTAGATCTTGACTAGACTTTAGATTGATTGTTACCAGCCATTGTAAATTAATCCTAAGAATCATTAAATGTTTAAAATTTTCTTGCATATCATTTTTCAATTCTCAAATTCATGTTGAGGCATCCCTATTTTGGATACTATCCCGCATAAAAAATTAAACTTTCACAAATTCATCCCTAATAACCTTGCAGCATTACAAGTGTCATTTTGGTCATGGACCTATTAAGTGAGGCACTTGAACAAATACCAAATATTGAAAAGGATAAAATGATAATAAAAATAAATTAACAAACTAAATAATATTAAATTCCTAGTTGAATTATCCATTTGAAATTAATGAAAATCTAAAAAATGAAATTCCATAATTTAAAATATCCAAGCCTTTCATCATTGCCTTTATGAGTTGTCAAGGTCTTTGAAAATATCCCAAAATATCTAATTTGAGAGCCATTCCTAATAGTTGATAATAATAATTACATGACAACTATTATCTCAATTAGAGTTAGTTTTGAAAGAAATTCACTAATGCCCTCTCCAAATCCACATGATTTGGGTGACCCCAAAATGACCCTAAAATCTTTTCACTTTGCTTTATTTTCATGAATTTTTGGCTTGTGAGTAGAAGTCCATAGCCTCCTCATGGGTTCTCTATGGAAGCATTGAACTAGGAATTCATCTCTCAATATCATTTCAACCCTAATCCATGGTGGGGTATATAAATTTAGGGTGACCCTCTAGGACACTATTTTTGAGTGGTTAAAATGAGCTCTATTAGTGGTACTCATCCTTGGAATGTAGTTGTAACTTGAACATCGTACTACACTGAGTAAATGATGGATGTAGTGGTTATGAAAATGATAATACATTTTCACAATAAGTCATTTGATGTGGATCTAAATGAAATTTTTTCATATATAGTGTTATCCATACTTGGTACCATCTAAAAATGAGTAAAAATTGCTAGTTTAGAATAACCCCACTTTTCATAGACATACTATTTATGTAGGGTGAGTAGCTTGAATTTCTATGTTGAAATACAAATTATTGAGAGAAGAGGGAGCCTAAAACCGCTAATTTTCATGCACTTTTATTTTTTGTATTAACTATTAAAATCCTATCAAGAGTGAGTATATTTATGGAATTTGACTATACTATGCAAAATTATTAATTTTAGGATTTAGGAAATTACACTTAGGTGTTTTTGTCATTTTATCCTTTCTTTTATGGTCTTGAGTCTAACTTTTTATTTGTCATAAAATTTCTAAACAAAATTCTTGTTTATACATCACTCTTTTGTTTTTAGAGGCATTACTCTACCCATTAGATATCAACCTTTGTCTTATTCTTTTGACAAACTTGTTTGTGTGTGTCACTTAATCAAAAAAGGTGTTGTTATGATGCCTAATTCATTTCAAGTATTGTGCCTTTGAGTCTTAAAACAACCATTTTCTATACCTTTATAGCATGATAACATTATTACACTACTCAATTTTTTTTCAAATACTTGTTATCTTGTGTCCAATCCCAATTTTAAAACCGAAACCATGTGTGCCCTTTAGATCTATACCTAGTGTTATTATACCATCCATTCTTATCTAGCTTGTTATTTGTTTAAAGAATCCTAGTTTTTGAAGTTGAGTTAAACATTAGTATTTAAAATTTAAAATTCAAACATTTATTGATTTATGCCTATGCCTTTCATAAATTTTTATTATACATTGATCTTTCTCTTTTGGGTTGTGTAACTCAACCTAATTTCTTATTCAAATTGAAAACTAGTTTTATGCCTAGATTTGGGGAAGTAGTCTATCTTCCATTTGCCTATTGTTTCATGTATTTTTCCAAATAACTAAGTGTTTATTTAAATCAAAATGCCTAGCTTATTCCAAAGTGTTTCAAATATTTTAGATTCAATCTCTTTCCTTTTAGACCTTCTATTGTTTAAAGTCTAACTTTTATGTCTATTCTAAAAAGATCTATCAATACTTATTTTGAGCCTAGCTTTTGTGCTTTGTTTTCCAAAAGAACTATCAAATTTTATTTATTTAGACCTAGTTTATACTTGTTTGAAAAATTTTGAATCTATATTTGGCATTTCATTTTTATTTCATCCACTTGATGTTTTATTTAAGACATTTGACATTAGACATTTGGTGTTCAACTATTTTATACCAAGTTTTATCATAAACCCTTTTAGATATACAACTCCCTTTCTTACCAATTTAGACCAAGTTCAAACCATTTGTCCTTCAAATATTATTTTTTATATTATGTATAACTCTATTCATTTTCTATGAAACATTTATCATTGAGTTGGATATGTCTCGTTACAATCATAATGGAGCCATGTACAATCCATGTTATGATAATGTGGTCACATAAGATGACTTTGTTTAAGACCCATATGGTGACAATGTATTTTGTGAGATATATCCTTATCTTACTTATAATTATAAATCTAGGGAACAAATCCAAGATCCCTTAGCCCACTATTTGGTTCACATGCCTCCATACTTGGAGCAGGACCAATAATAAATAACATAATACATTACTACTGTACCATTGATTTTGGAACGAGTTCAAAAAAAAATTTACTACATTACTATGGCATCACCATATGATCCTTATTTTATTTATTTTCACTTTATTTCAAATAAGTAAAAAAATTTAATCAGAGTCATAGAGGTAGGGGCCAAGTTTCTAGTAGATTTCCTCCATGAAAATTTACCTAGTCTAGTTAGAGTGCCTTTAACTATACCTTATAAAAAAAACATTGAACATTCCTCTTCTATAAATCTTCATATGTTCATGTTAATTTCATATCAAGACCCACATATTCTTGTAATAGGAAAGGTCTTCCTTGAGGATCACTTTTTACAAATGGAACAAGAATACCAAATCTATCTGAACTTAGTACACAAATTTAATAATATGGACATGTCAAATTCTCCACTCATTGAGTTATCTCCTTCAACATGGGTATTAATAAAATTAAAAAGCCAAGATAATTTGGGTATAGACCCATTAACACAAAACACTCCAGTTGGAGACATGTTTAACACACCAACTATTGATTAAGTGTTTACTACTTATACATAAATGAATGTGCCAAACATAGTGGATAACATGCAAGTGTCATCCAATCCAAGCTAAAGTGGTTTAAATGCATAAAAAAATAATCCATAAAAATTTCCTTTATTAAAAACCATGATTGGTTAAAAATAGTAGGGGATAGGAACTCTTACATCCCAACCACAATAGACTACCTCTAATCCTCAACCAACTACTTCTTTGAGTGTGAAACCACAAGGATTAAGTTGTCAAACACAAAGTAGTGCCTTACCTAAAAAAAACATGATGACCATTACTCTACCACAATAGGTTATGACTAGCATTACATAATAATATGCACAATCCAATATACCAATGCAGTAGAGGCAAAACATTTCACCACCTCAATAGGGGTAATAAATGTTCCACCTCATCAAGTAGTGAAAAGTATACCTTAACAGTCTTAAAGTAAGATTCCTTATAAAAAATTATCTAAAAAATAACGAATATATATTAGTTATATATAAATGTTGAATATCTAATAAACATTTACTCCAAAATAGGTGTTCATGAAATAAAGAGGTACTATCGTCCAACAAATAAAAAATAGGCAACAATTATCTTTTACACCAAAGATGCCATGAATTAAATGATAGGGCCTTGTTTCATAATAAATTCACCTTATTCATCTAGGTTTGACTATTTTACATTAAGTCCCTACTCAACCTTAATAGGCACAATCGTTTACCCCAATCCATATCCTTCCATCTCAACCTCAATTCCTTCAAAACTAGGCCTATATACTAAATCTAAACCAAAATATCACATTGTAATACATGTAAATCTAAGAATCACATCGTAATCTATTAAATAATATTCATAGTTCACTCCATAACCAAGCCAACATTACACAATAAACCATGCCTCCATTATACCCTAGTCAAGGTAATCAACCTTTGACCACCTAGCTTCCACCTTAGGCCAATGTTCCATCTAGTTTCTTAGCTCAATAAATGTAGTAAAATAAGGATATAATTACCACCATTAAAGCAAGGAAATAAAAAAAGAATTTTAAGTTGGATGACATTTTCTCCTACCCATTCAACATGGAGTATCTAAAAATACTATTTCCTCTAGGGTAAGAACCACCAAAATTTGATAAATACAAGGGTAAAGGAGAACCTAAAGCCCATTAAATAGAATTATTTGTTGCTTTCCAGCCAATGGATTAAAATGACATATACCTCCTATTTTTTTTCCTTAAATTCTAGAAAGATAGGATTTGGAATGGTTCCTAAAATTGATAAAGAATTTAGTATCTGATTTTGATGACCTTTTGGACAAGTTTGTGCAACATTTCTCCTATAATATCAAACATGAGAATTAGTTGGTAGATTTAACTCAAGACAAGTAGAAATCTAGTGAAATTTTTTTAATATATCTATAGCAATGGATATCACTTGATATTTATTTCATCCATAGTGTATCAGATAAACAATTGGCCACTATGTTCACCAAAAATTTGTACAGTGAGATATCCTATCATCTAGAGCTTCTATGTGCACATACCTTTAAGGAGATCATCGACAAAGGTTTTATCATTGAAAAGGACCATATTAATAAATATATTATAAAGCTCACATTATTGAACAAAAACCAAGGAAATGGCCAAAATTAGAACCAAAACCAAGTCTAAGCATAAGCATCAGCACTAGCCCAAACCAATAATTATGAATAATCCAAGCAATTCAACCATAATAAGAATGTTTTTGGAAATAGAGTAATCAAGTCACATCATGTCCAAATGGTGAAAATACCATATGATAAACCAATGTTGTAAATGCAAAATACTCTTCACTAGTAACCCATTTAATAAGTACATCCTTCACAACAATCTAGACTAGCTCAATAAATGTAGCAACCATTGTCTTTACAAACAACCTCCTCCAAGAATAAATGTGCCTACTTGATTTTTTATTAACCTTGGAGAACCCATTAAATATATGTTTCAAAATATATCTATAGGTAATATGATTAGTTGGCTAATTTTGAAGCACTATCGTAAAGGCATTCCTTATCTAGACTGGTATAGAAAGAATGAATTCTATGAATACTATTAGGTTCATGGACATAATCAACACTATTATGTATAGATCAAACACTTCCAAAAAATATGTTGGAAAATAGGGAGATACATTAGATAATAGAGATTATACATCTAATCAGATCCTGGGTATCTATCAAAACCCTTTTCCATAACTTAACAATAATAGTAAAACAAACTAGAACCATAGCAATAATAGTATAAATAGTTGAGGCAACACTAGCCATACCAATAATAGCAACAATAATGATAACTGAATGGATGAAACCAAGGCTAGAATGATTCTAATACCCAACAAACTTACCACATAGTTTCACATGATTACAAAACGTTTTAGGTCATATTACAAGGGTTGAATTACCACCATCACCATTACTTCAAGACTAAGTGCTAATAGAAAAAGACTATCACTAAATAATTCCAACCAACCCATCTATGCCAATGATCCTTCCTTGACCTAGGATCACATATAGGTGCACTAGTAAGTAGGGATTACTACTTTTGGATCTTCTACCAATAAACCATCATTGTATAGTAACCACATATATTTGAAATTACAATTGAGACTTATCATATATTTCCCCTCTCCACCATCATTTTCTATCCATAACTATCATGTATCTAATCTTGATAGTGCACTCATAACTTGATAGTCAAAGATTACCATTCCAAGACACAACCATTTAACGTACCATTCTAGTTAGGAACAAGCCATATACCTCTATAAAAGAAAATACATTTGATATTATGGAATAAATTTGGAAGACACTTGAAAAAATTTCAAGTTTATATTTATTACAAACATCTATGATCCATAAAAACATTCTAATAGAGTTTCTAGGCCAATCCAAAGTTCCCAATGACATATCCCCAAAAACATTCCAAGATTTGGTTGGACATCTAGCCCCAGGACAACATTTATCCTTTGAATAAAGAGATATGTCATCCCTTGGACCTCTCCATAATAATCCATTATACATTGAAGTTATCATAACATGACACAAAGTGAAGCATGTCCTCATAGACAATGGATCAAGCTTGAATATTATATCTCTAAATCTCATCAAGCATATTTAATATAAAATAGATAATCTATAATAAAATAAATTTACCATCAAGGCCTATAATAATGAAGATCAAAAATCATAAGGTATCATCAGTTTGCCAATCATCATTGGGCCCTTAACCCATGATACACTTTGTCATGTGTTAGAATTGTATTTATATTATAATTTGATTTCGGGTAGACCTTGGATACATGAGATCCATGCAATCCTTTAAAAATTGCACAAGTGTCTTAAGTTCTCTCATTATATCATGGAGTTCACCATCAATGGATATTTTTATACATACAAACATTATAAACATTTGAAGGTTGAGTACGAAAGCTATAACTACCATTTTATATTAAATCTAGTTTCCAAATAGGATAAATGGAAAGAAATACTTATCAATTTACTTACCAATTGAATTGACCCAAATACCCTTGATTCATATTAACATATGCCACCTCCCAAATTATCTAATAATTTTACCATTTTGGCTAATGGCCTACAAGATTATTTGAATCATGATGCATTTCACATTACCAAGATTCCATAGAACCCCAAGTCTTATAGAAGACCTAAATTCAAGGAACTTTGCATGGAATGGTAATGAAAGGGAAAATTTAAATTACACAGTCCATCTCCTATCATTTTCATACCAACCACTAGCCAAAAACAAGACCCACTTGCAAATGATGAAACATAGTTATAGAATGACAAACTAGTTGAATGTTATAAACATGCCAAATACCCCATTCCTAATAGGATCATGGAAAATCAAGCCTATGAAGGAAAAATCCTCATGCCAAATCATCAAGGAACACTTAAGCCAATCTCTATAACTAGGTACAAAGTAATTTATAGTCTTAGATTTAAACTGCTTGTGGGTGACCCCACATATCTTATTTATGTTCCAAAACTAATGACTACTGATGAAAATTTTAGTAGTGAAGTAGAGTCTAATCACAAACTTTATGAATATCTATACAATACTAATTTTTTTAACACCCATGTCATTTGTACCCTTACCTCAATTAACTGACACAATCTACTTCCTTTATATCATCCTCAACTTATAGCCTAGAACCAATAATAATCCAAATGCCTATAGATGAGTTTGAAAATGATGTGTCCTTTTGTGATTTTCTAGGCCTAAGATATAATGTTCCATTGTGAGACCACAAATAAGGGTTCTCAACAAAACTACATCTTACAACCTATTTTGGAGAATAGGTGAACACCCTTAGCCACAAACAAATAAATAAAATATTGAGGTCACAAAGTGGGACCAGGGTAAAATTAAAAAGAAAGGCTAGTCTTTTAGTGAAAATATATTTTAGGTACCATTAGATGGGGGTGTTCATCCTTACTTAAACATAGCTCAAGAGAACACCAATTATGAACTTGATTTTAGGTCTAAATTTAGTTTTGAATAAAAATATGCCTTTGACCAAATCATCCAAGAGTTTCTAATAGTGTTTGTTACTTGGCCATCCATACCATTAAGAAGTTCAGATTCATCTTTCGTAGGAGAACTTGAAGAACCAGTCTAAATAGATGATTTTTCCATTATGAACCAAGTCAAATCATTACCAACCATTACTGAAGATGGATTAAATCTCCTTGTATAAGAAACTACAAAAGTCAACATTAGGACTCCAAATGACCTGAAATGGATCAAATTAGGTGTGTCCCTCACTAAAGAAGAATGTGAAGTCTTTACATCCCTTTTGAGGATATTTTTTAACATCTTTGATTGGGCCTATTCAGACATGCCAAGTTTGGATCCCACCTTAGTTGTACACCACCTTGTTATACATCATAATGCTAAATTTTTTAATAAAAAATTGTGCAAGATACATCATTACATTGTTGTACTAGTAAATAAATAGTTATAAAATCTCCTAAAAGTGATATGTATTTGATCAATCAATTATTTAGAGTAGATCTTGGATGTTGTGCTAGTTGTTAATAAGCCAAAAGGAATTATAATCTTCATCAATTTTAGAGATATAAATAAGGCCTTCCCAAAGATGATTTTCCACTACCAAACATTGACATGATAGTTTACTCCACAGTGGGGTACAAAATACTTTCATTGATGGATGGATTTTCAACATATAACCATATTAGGATTGCACTAGAAGACCAACATAAGATAATGTTCACCATTCCATAGGGAATGATTTGTTATCAAGTTATGCCATTTGGTCTCAATAATTTTGGGGCCACATACCAAAGAGCCATGACCATCATATTTCAGGATATGATACATGACATTGTTAAAGACTATGTCAATGACATATTGGGTAAATTAAAGACCTAGGTTGATCATCCATCCACACTATGTAAAATATTTGAGAGGTTTCATTGATACAAGGTTAGACTCAATCATAAAAAGTGTGTTTTTGGATTTACTTCAGGTAAATTTCTAGGCTTCATCATCTCTCATCAATGCATCAAATTCATCCATCCAAATTACAAGCCATTACAAAGATGCCACCACCTTATAATTTGAAGTATCTCCATAGTTCATATGGAAATATCTAGCCTAATAGGTTCTTCATATCATATTTTGTTGAAAAATACCATCCATTTACACGTTTAATGAAGAAAGGTGTCACATTTCATTGTGATGTCAAATGCCAGAAAGATTTTTAGCACTTGAAGAACTATCTTTCCAATATACTTGTTTTATTTCCACTTATGCTAGGAAAGTTGTTCCTATTGTATATATCTATGATAAAAAAATCCATGGGGGAACTTCTATCTTGGCATGAGGATAATGGAAAATAAAATGATGTGTACTATTTAAGTCATACACTGGTCATGTATGAACACAATTATATGCCTATTAAAAAAGCTTGTTTAGATATTATCTTTATAGCCCAAAAGCTACGACACTACATATTAAAAAATAAGACCATATTTATGTCCAAAGTAGATCCACTCAAGTATATACTATTTAAGACATCTTTATAAGGTTGTATGGTCACATGGATCATGCTTCTAAGCAAGTTCAAAATAGAATATGTCAACTAGAAGGTCATTAAGGGATAAGTACTTATGGATCAGCTTGTTAAAGATCCCCTTGTAGATACTGAACCTCTAGCATTTCAATTCCTAGATGAATCTATTATGACCATCATTGAAACACCTATTGAGGAGTAGTATTGGAAGCTATATTTTGATGGATCATTCACAACACATGGATTGGGGGAAAGCCTATTTCTTATTACACCATAGGGGGATATTATCCCTAAACCATTGCATATCAACTTTCCTTTTAATAAAAACATATATGAATACAAAGCACTCATTTTTATGGCTTAAATAGGTATTACAATGTAATATTCAGCATCTCAAGGTTTATGGTGATTCTTAGTTAATCATCAATTAGGTTATAAACCACTTTCAAACCAAAGACGAGAAGTTGGTGCCATAAAAGTTCATGATTGATACCATCAAATAGAATATTATTGATGTATAATTTAAACACATTCAAAGGGACAATAATATAATAGTATATTCCATGTCCACCATTGGCTCTTTGATCTATCATCTAGACAAGGCAAAAGAATATCAATTCTTCATTGAAAATATTCTAGTGCCTTTTCATGAACCTTTAACCATCATAATGATCTATGATATTATTGGTCATGTCTCTATATGGTATTCAAACCTCTTTTACTACCTTCATGACCATATTATGCCACCAAACATATCATGAAAATACAAAAAGGCCTTTACCCATGAAGCTACATGTTATATCTTACTTGGACCAACCCTTTACTGAGAAATTATAATGGAACTCTACTTAATTTTTTAAATTTGGTAGAATTAGAATTATAATTATGGGAAGGTCATGCAGGATAATCTAGATCCCACACAAGTGGGCCCATCTTAACCAAAAATCTCCTATATACCAAGTATTCTTGACCAACTATAGATGTAGATATATCTGCATATGTTAAAAGGTGTGATAAATGTCAAAGGCATGCCAATAACAAAAAACTAAAACTAGTATTATACCATATATGTTTTCCACATGGATAATTTATCTCATTAGGAAGATTGACTTAACCTCATCTAATGGCCATAAACACATCCTTACCACTACTAAATATTTCACTAAGTGGGTTGAAGCTATACCCCTCACTTACATGACTGGAAAATAGATTTCTAAATTCATATTCAACCATCTCATATGTTGATATGGTATCCCATTTGACATTATATCTAATAATGGTAGATCATTTAAAAAAAAGGATGTCAAAAAGTTGTGTTGAGTACAACATTACTCAACATTTCACTGTCGCATATTACCCACAAGGTAATGACCAAGCAGAGGCATCCAACAAAACCATTATCAACATCTTTAAAAAGACTATCAATGATGTTTACCATGATTGGCACCTCTAAATATTCCATGACCTTTGGGTATACCACACTAATTGAAGCATTGAGGCCATTCTTCCCATTAAGGTTGAGTTACCTTCTATGCACATCTCATTGAAGCATGTCCTAGATGATGAACATTAATGAGTAGATCAGATACAATATCTAGAGTTACTTTATGAAAAGTACATGAACACTACTAAAAATCTTCAAGCATACCAAAATTTATTTTATGGCCACTATAACTAGTGAGTCAAGCACATAGAGTTAGAACTTTGCAATCTTATTCTCAAAGAAACCCAAATAGAGAACCATGGATAAAAGAAGCAAAATGGAAATTTCAAACACAATTGTATTTTCCCAACCATAATTTTTTAAAATTATGGATCCAAATCATATAGGCTCACTACACCAAATGGGGATAAACTTGATGAGTTGATGAACATTATACACCTTAAGCATTACTTCACTTGAGAGACTTGTAATATTATCTATGAGGCACATTTCCATTATACCATAATATTGACATCCTTATTTTTACCATAGCATATACCATTCTACCATAACTTTCCTATCAACCAAATTTATTTTTACCGTCCCTAATCAACCCTTTGACCTTGGTTCTATATGCAATGGGAAATGCAACAGATCTACAAATCAATCCTAGCTTAGAGAAGATAGATCCTACTTACACTTAAAATTTATAATAAATTAAATAACATGGGTAATTACCAATATGGATCCAATATACCTATCTAATGGATATCTTACCATAACAATACAGGTTTCAAAGACTCTAGTCAAGCAAAACTATGTAATAACCGTAACTAGGTCCTATGTTTTCATATTCGATAAACTAATAACAAGTAATTAAAAATATATTATAGTTATCACCAAATATTATGACACAAAATAGGGTTAGTAAAAAATAAAATTAAACATACATAATATAATCCTATTTAATCTATGTATAGGTAAAACCCTAGTGTATGGAGAGAGCAATATATTCAAAAGCCATTACTTATGTTACTTTTATCTACTAAAGAGAGGAGAAAAGTTAGAGATACTTTCCTAAAAAATGAACCTATTGAGACTCAATCTCTACCTTGGCCAAAGGTGATTCAAAAAAATTTATTATGGTTTTTAAGGATTACTAAGAAAGGCCAAAGCAGCCAAGACTTTTCCATAAGATAAGATTCTTCTCTAAGTAGAAACCCTAAGCTAAGACTCCTTAAGTAGAATGGTAGAAGAGTAGATTGTAAAGAAATGAAAATGAATAATTAAATATTTTTGTCTCTATAATAATGGTGAAATATATGTGTTTATATATGTGGATCTAAACCTAAACCCTTATGAATGTTTAGGCTAACAAGGTCAACTTGATTGACCTAATACTAAAATTAGCAAAAAACTAACTAGGTTATGAACTATGTCAGCCATGGCTAACCTATTTATTGTGATTCTGTAAATAAAAATACAAGGTTGATGTGGCTAACATTATTATGTAAACTACCAAAAAGGGGTTTAGGTTAGGGAAAGGGTTAATGAAGGTGGTAAAAGACTAGAGGAGGGTAAAAAATAGGAGGCGAAGCTTAGGGGAATATTTTTAAGAGATGGTTGGATTAGTAACAAGTGTTAATAAGGGATAAAAATATTATGAAGCATAAATTATCTACCTAACCCTTTCCCAGTATACCCCTTAGAGCATGCATGTTTTGAGATTATTGGATATTATATTTTAAAGTTTGATTTTTTATGGTTTTTAATTTTACTGTGATTTATAAATCCTACAAATAGTAAATAAGAATCTAAATCAATTTTATTAAAAATTAAATATAAAAGGTTTTCTAAATTAATATCTCTTATATCATTGACACCATCAACATACATAGCTTAAATATGTGGCATAATACATTATGGTGTCCTCACTCATCTTGTCTAGTTGGGTAGGATAGTGTGATATTCTAAAGTCTAAGAATGTTGTCTATTATCACTTAAACAACTTATATCAAATTTTGAATATGGATATAGGTTAACAAACTTAATTTATATTAAATTAAAAGACACACTCTTACATTGAATTGAAATAACTCTTGCATGTGATGGAAACATACTTGCATTAAATAAAAATCACACTTGCTTTTGAAAAGGAAATCACATTTTGCTTTGAAAAGAAAATTACACTTGTGTTGAAAAGGAATCACTCTTTGCTTTGAAATAAAATCAATCTTGTATTCAAAAGTAAATTACACTTTACAGCAATTGGGTTATACCTAAATTCAATGAATACTTCTAAACTATAAACTAAAAGTACTGATTTGTCTTGATCTTTGGAGAGAAGTGGGCCCTTACTCCTTCCTCAAAACATGAATAACTTTACTCAGTAATGAAAAGTAATGTTGAAATTTATTTCATTATCAAAGGAACATATATAGATATGTGAAACTACATTGGAATGCTTCTTTTGATTTTGATTGATTAACTGACTTCAACAACTTTTAAATTCTTCTTCTAATTGGAATGAGAAGGAGACATGAATTTAAAGCATATCTCAACATCTACTCATAGAATACAAAATATGGAAATCAAAATGGCCAAATATGTTTATTCAAAAAATAGATGATCTAATAATTATATCCCATGCTTAATGAAGGTGTTATAATGGACTCAACTAATAATAGAAAGAAAATAACTAACATAAATATGAAGAGATTTATCCAATTTTACAAAATAGAAGTATAAATATATGAGGATTATTTTAGGCCATTACTATGAATAGTAATGTCTAAAGTAAGATATCTAAATATATAAATTCTATTTATATATAATAGATATATTTAGAATCACTATCCTTTATCAATAGATATCTTTTCCTTTATCATTCCTAATGAATTTTAAGATCTCCATCATTAAACTCTTGAAAAATTACCATTCCATGTGGGCCAGATTGAAATCATCAACTAATACATGGAAAATCATTGAAATATCATGAATTAGGCAAAACTAACATTGTTCTTGAAAATTATAAGGATATAGGAGGAGTATGACTAGGTCTTAGACTCAAATATACAATCCATGCAACTAAGAGAAGAAATAGAAGGCCTAACTACTTCTTCAAAAGGCCACAAACATGCTAATCCTCCTAGATATAAGAAAGCTCTATCAATATGTGGAAATCATACTTCAAGGTTCCATGGTAGACAATCAATTTTTCCATTTAAACCTAAAGGATAGATTTTGATCTTTGGTTAGTTGTTTTAGGTTGTTTTCATTTTTCAATAAGTGAATAGAACAAGTAGTAGTCTATTACCTTATTGTTATGTTTGTCTTATTTATTATTTCCTTATGTTATTTGTGTTTGATTCTTAGTTTTGTATGTTTCTTTTGTTTTTTTTATTGAGTCTTATTGTTGTTGTAGTCATAAGAGGTGTCTCAAAGTGTAAAATCTTCTTGGTACTCCAAGGTAGTCATATAAACCATGTTCTTATTTTCAAAACTATCATTGTCATGAAAAAATTAGAAGGTTCTCTTAATCATTAGGTTGGTCAACCCCTATGAGTCACCAAAAATGTTGGAAATTTATCCTATAAAAGCTAAATGCAAACCCCTACATTAAAAACTTTTCATGTCCTAGTTGTCTTGGGTCCTTAAGTGATGTGTTTGACCATCTTGATGTAATTAACCATCAAGTGAAGGGAGTGTGTCTTGGTCTTGTCATGATCATGTATTATTTTTAACTTATGATGACTCCATAAGTATATTCAAGTATGAAGATATCTAAAAACTTTAAAAGGTGTGTTGAATACATTTAATTCTATTTAAAACCTTTTAGAAGACTATAACATGCTTTTTATGACATTCGATGCAAAATTTCCTTTGTGAAGATATATGTATATTACCTAAAAATATAGGTTTCAACCTTTAAATATTAAATATAGAGTCAAAAAATAAATAAATAATTATTTAAAATGACTTTAAACAACTTCATAGTCATCCCATTGATTTAGTCATATGATGTCATACTTTGAAAAGATCTCTTCATGCAAGTTTAAGCATAATTTGTCCTTAAAAGACTCCCACATATGAAATTTTGCCTCATTTTGATGTTAAAAGAATTATTTATTTTTATAATCTCCTTTTTGACATATATTCATCATAATATTTCCATAAATTTTTGTTTTTAATCTTAAATTTTAGATAATATGAAAGAAAAGGGCCATTTCATGTATTTCCATGTAGAAGTATAGACTTGTATGTCCTTTTCCATATAACATAGATAATGAGATTAAAGAGGATTTAATTATATAGGTGTTACAAAATAGATTCAAGGAAAAATTATTTCATTTAAGCTTAAAACCAACTCTCTCCATCCCATTATCTACTTTGCACATCAAGAGATCCCTTCAAGTTTGCAAATGGTATGGTCATGAGAGAGGAAATAAAGGTCTACGAGTTTGGTCAGAGGAAGGATTCTAAGAGAGATAAAATATTTGGTAATTGTTTATAAATTTATCTTTGTTTCCTTCATGAATCATCATTAATAAGCTAAGGTACTCACTATACCATCTTTATTCAAGCAAACAACTAGTTTTCTAATATTTCTCCTCATCTAGGCACCATGATAGAAAAATGTATGCTTATGGAGTTTGTAATGAGAATTATCCAACTTCCCATGACATTATTTATATTTATACATGTTTTATCTCATATATATCTCGTAAATATAAATGAATGCCAATTCTATAGTCTACAGGAAGTTTGGGGAGTTTGTATGGTTCAAAGGTTGATCCATGGATTTCAAGATACTTTATGACATGGTTTGAAGGTCTACTTCATGTTCATGTATTATTATTTAAAAAATTATAAAATTATAATAAAATATACATATAAAATAATCCATTAAGTTTCTCTCAATTTAGAAAAATTTGAGGAAACTTAGCATTTTTAAAGGTTTTTTATGAATCCTAGGTTTCCATTTTAGCACCATATTCTTGTTCAAAGGCTTCCAAATTGTTATGTTTGGTTGAGACATAATCTTATGATTATCTAATGGTATTCATTAATATCAAGGTTGTGGATTCATTTTATTTCCACTCTCCATGTTTTATCCTCAAACACAGTCTTCACACTATCTTTCATCATTATTTCAAGGCTTTCACTCCATCTCCATTCTCATTTCCATGTCAATCATCATATTATAACTATTCCCTCACTTTCATCTAATGTATCCATTGTGAAATGAATCAATAATGTTTTTTAAATGTCATGGTATTCAAAAATTTTGTAAAAATCCTAAAATATACTATATTAATATGAATGATCACCTATAGCTAATGAAAATATAGTCAAGAATTTTCATAGAAAGTTGTAAGAAAGGAGCGATAGAGAATATCCCATTGAAGGTTTTTTGTTTAAAATAATATCTTAAAGTTTTAGTTCCATGAATATTAGGCTCATCAACACATTTTTTGTGACTTTTTCTAGGTCTAATTCTACCTCTATCTATATAGAGGAACCCTACATAGTCATCTAAATTCATGCTAGGAGGAGATGAGATCAAGCATGCAAAAAAGGAGAAGTTTGGGTATTTGAAAATAAAGTGGGAATAAATAATAAATTTAAGGTAAGGTGAGAGAATTAATATAAAATGAGAAGAGTTATTTTGGTGTTGTTTCAAGACCTAAAGCTTGTCTTAGTTTACACAAGATCCAATCTTTCATATGATCAAGCTTATAGTGAAGTAATTACTATGGAATTGACACTATGGTAAAGTGACACACATAAATTAAGGTCAAAGGCAAACTAAAGGTATGGATAATTCAAAATAGGTCATATTTTCATAAGAATCTCCACCTACAATAAGGTTATAAAGTTATGGAAATATGTCGATCCTTCATCAAGACCAAGAATGTGAGGAAGATCATCATTTATTTAGGATTAAATGGGGGTTTCTACCATGTTTGAGAATCAATTAATAAATTTAGGAATGATAAAACATGAAGTTTAATTATAGGTTACATAGTTATTCACTTCTTTGAACATCACCTATAGCCTTCTTAGGATAAATATATCTCCAAGATTATGAGATGATTAGAGTAGAATAGTCTATGGAGGAGTTACATGATAAAATTGAGTATTCATAAGGAAAATGAATATTTTATTAAGGTTAATTAATTAATAAGGCTGTCCTAATAAAAATTTCTATCTAGGATCAAACTTGAACTGTTCACTTGCAACCACACTAAGGTAAATTATATTAACATATTCACATACCCTCTATAGGTGTAGCTCAGGACACATCCATTCAAGAAGGAATATTATGAAGTCACTTATGTTTTAAAATAAAAACTTGATATATTTAAACCTTCCTCAAGATCTTTATATCCACTAAAAGTACTGCCAACTCATGAAGCTATAGTACACAAGCCTCTGTATGGAATAGAAACTGTAGGAGCCAAATATGCCCTTGGAGAGAAAGTATAATAAAGGAAGGGGAAAAGAAGAAGGTATACATTACTTGGGGAGGTCTCAAGGTGAAAATCTATTTTGTAATAGATATTAAACACTTTGTTACCTCCAATCATCATCTACAATAGTGTTGACATAGGTAGTTGTGTTGGGAGCCTATGAAGATAAATGGTGTTTTATAGGGTGCATAAGATTGAGTTTGATAATTAAATGGTAAAACATATTTCAATAAGGATTTTATAACCTAATTAATCCATATAAAAAAATTTAGATAGTGAAAAAGGTGAAAAGAGGAAAATTCAATCATAAACCTAATGGAAACACAGGTAGCCTAAGGTAGTCTTTGAAAAAATGCATCTACAAGCCTCTATAGGAAATATAAAACTATGAAACTTGGTATAATGGGCAATTATGACCATTTTTATCTTTAAATCATATAAATCAGGTAACTTGATTCATGGAATCATCCATTATTTTGTCACAGACCTCATATAATCTATTGATAGTCATAATTGAGGCCATGATGCCTATTTGAGGTATAAATAATCACAACTTATTCATATGTTTTGGGAGATTTATGACACTAAAATTTCAAATAAACATCACCTTGAGGGCAAGTAAAGAGGAACATGCCTATGTTTAGTATTATTGACACATCCATGTGTTTTGGGTAGTATTTAAAGACATTAGGCATGTGATAATAAGGTTATAAAGGTAATAGAATCTAATAAATAATATAATGATAAATAATATCCTATGTTAAGTAATCAAATTCACAAAACACAAGACAAAGGGCTATGCAAGCTATGAGTGATTGAAACCCTAGGGTAGAGAGACAAGAGAGTAGAAGGATTTGAGATGATAAAGACTCAAATTGTGGAAGGTTAACATTCTTGGAAAAAATTTAATGAGTTAAAAATCCAAAAAACATGTTTTTTAATGAGAATAAGATCTCAAATCTCACAACCCCAAACACACATGTAGGTCGAGAAATCCTATAGGCAATCTTAAGAGACCATGGAGATAAACTAGAGTTTGGGAAACAAAAGGAAGTTGTAGGAGTGATAAAAAATGGGAAGAAATGTACTATGATAATTTTTAATCATAATATCCTATTATATTTAATTCAAACTTTTAATACTCATTATTAGGCCTTTTAGGCCTAAAGATAGTCTTAAGACCTATAAACTCATACCACCATGTGAACATTTGTAGACCTTTATTAAGAAAATATGACATCATGAGTCAACTTAATGGGATTTTACAGGTCCCATGAATGTTTTCAAAATAAAATAGAAAACACAATAACGGTCATTTTGGTCCTTAAGGAACTAATTCAAACTAGGTAGTCAAGACAATCATTCAAACCACTTGTTTCAATGCTCATATATATCACCAAAAGAATACTTTAAAAAAATGATCCTGGAATTATTTTAGGACCCATATGTAATTCAAATACATGGATTATTTAGGTTTATTGAGGATTTTATGTGTATGAACCATCACTAAGACTGCAATCAGGTTCAGAATGCATTTAGAACCATACAAGCAAACTTCTCTATGTATGTATCTTTGCACACCTTTTTCATGGGAACCTAAGATTATCAAGAAATTTGAAGGGGAATATGGAATAAATAAACATAGAAATAAGTTATATTTTAGAGGTATATACTTTATGAATAATTTTTAAGAAGGTTCACCTCTAAACCCTCCCTAAACCCTCCTACAAACTAGTTTTTATAAAATTGAAGTTTCTTACATCCAGACAACCATGAATCATTTGATAACTATTGGAAACATGAATTAAACTTAGATATGGTGTTATAAGTGGTATCATGATGTATGAAACTATACATACCTCTTATAAAAGAGGGTTTTTTGAGGAAAAAGTGTAATAATAGAGGTACAATGTAGTTTAAGATGGCATCAATCAATGGAGAATGAATTTTTAAACTATTTCACCTTATCAAGCCATTATCTAATCAAAACCATGCCTTTGAATGTCTTTATGAACTTCTTCTAATTAGCTAGTCTATAGATGTAAATGACAAGGTGACGTAGTCAACTAGTTTGACCACTTTTTAGGTGTTTCTTACCTAGGAGGACCTATTTTTTGATGTGAGGCATTGATTAATGTATCAAAATCACTATATTTTTAGGTTCAAATGGTTTTTTTAGGCTTTCAAAGCCATCAAATGTAAGCAGTTAGGCTACTAGACCTAATTGGCCTAGTAGACCTATTTGGTCAATCAAGTAAAGTGAATAATGTTGTATAAAGATGTTGATGAGAGATAATGTAGAGTTATCACACTTCATAAATTATATTGAGTGGAATTCAAATGATTTAATTGGTATTTAAGTGGAAAATTACATGCACAACTAGTCCTTAAATTGTCAATCAACACATAACTAATCTTTATCATGTGTTTACTGACCCTTAAGAGATAATAAATATATTAATAACTTTCAAGTGTATTTATTTGCCAAGTTATTTCATATCATGCTTAAAAATGAGTTTGAACAAGTCATGATGGCCCACCATCTTGTTTCCAATGCCAAATAGCTCATGCAAGAGCATCAATCAAGGATATTTTGATGGAAGAATATTGGTAACTATTTTTAATTAAGTTGTACTTGAATTAATGATTGGATGACTTATTATTCTCTCCTATATGGAAACTTCTTCTCTTATCTCTAGATGTTCTATACATTTAGGCTTTTAGGCCTTATTTATAGATCCCTCTCTTAGGCATAATGAAACTCTGCCAAGATTGAGATTTGTAACCTCTTAAGTAAATAAAATTACTATTTTTAGATTATTTGATACATGTTTAGATTTTTTATATTAGTTTTATTTGCATATGTGGTATCATTTTCTCCCTTGGCAGATCCTAATCTCACCTAGTTACTAGTATGTCATCTTATATAGGTCACATATAGTGTTTGATGTTGAGTAACTAAGCTAGCATTAGAAATATTGACTAGTTAATACCTTGAATTAGGCCTCCCATCATTTACCTCATAATTTGATAACTTTATGGAACCTTTATGTGAAACACTTTTGCATAGGAGTCCCTTGGAGTTGTAAGATTCAATGATTTGTATTGTTTATTAGTGTTAGTTGGAATTCAAATAGAGTGGATAAATGATTACATTAGGTGCATCACCATCAGTGTTTTATGTTTTCCCTTTCATTTATCTTTTCAACTATTTTCACCCCCAATCAAATTACGTATTAGTAAACTGAGTAAATTTGATACATCAAAGGAGCTAGCCTCATAATCTAGAGGTTTGGTCTAAGATATAGGTATCCCATAACCTATAAATGAATCCAATGTTAGTCTAGGTATGAAAGAGATCTAAATAATCTAATTCAGTAGGGTACAACTTGGGTTGTTAACATTTTCCAAAATACCTAGCAACCTTTGTTTTCTTAAACCTAGATTTGACTTGTTTGAAACACTTTTTACCTCAGTTTGGAATTTCAATTTTTATTCATCCACTTGGTCCTTTTGTGTAAGACATTTGATATTTGATGTTACACTTTTTTATCCCAAGTTTTAGCACTAACCATTTTAGAGATAAATATCCATCTTTAGATGAAGTTAGACCAAATTATGACCATTTATTCTTTAGACCTTATTTTTAGAGTGTGTATAACTCTAAACCCTCTTTCATGAAACATTCATCATTGATTTGGTTATGACTCATTACACTCATAGTGGAGCTATGCATAATATAGGTTATGATAGTGTGGTCACACAAGAGGACTTTTCTTAAGAACCCTATGGTGATAATGTAGTTTGTGAGATTGATCCTTATCCTCCTTACACTGCTCAAAATAGGGAACAAAGCCAAGATCCCCTAGCCCATTATTTGTTAACACACCTCAATACCTGGAACAAGACCAAGAGTAAAGAACACAATATCTTTCTAGAATAACATTGGTTATAGAACAAGATAAACAACAATTGTATTGCATTAATATGCCATTAACATATGATCCTTATTTGTTTAATCATCACTTTCTTGAAAATAAGGATGAAATTTTAGTTCAAGCTATAGAGGTAGGGGCCAAGTCTCCAACAGACTTCTCCCATGAAAATTTACCAAATCTAGTTAGAGTGATTTTAAACATGCCTTATACCCAAACCATTTAGCAAGCCTCTACTAGTAATCCTCAAGTGCTCATGCCAATGTCATATCAGGACCCTAATATGCTTTTCAAAATAAAGGGTCTACTAAAGGACCACTTTCTATAAATGCAACAAGTATATCAGACCTATTTGAATCTAGCATGAAATTTTAATAATATGTCCATGTCAAATGCTCCACTCATAATGGTATCTCCTTCAAAAAGACTATTAATTGATTTTATAGGTCAAGATAATTGGGTATTGACCCATTTTAAGAAATTACTTTAGTTAGTGACTTTTATAATGCTCCATATATTGAAGAAGTAACTACTACTTTTACACAGACAAATGTGCCAAACACATTAGATAACACATCAATGTCTTCCAATCTAGGCCAAAGTGGTTTAACTACACTAACAACTAATCTTTAATAAGTGACTTTAGTTAATAATATGATTGGTTCATAATATTAGGGGGAAGAAACTTATATGTCCTAATAATAACAAGTTACCTCTAATCCTCAACCAGCTACTTCTTTAAGAATACAACTACATGGATTAAGTAATCAAGTCATAAATAGTTATTTGCCTTAACAGAAAATGATGAATGTTACTCCACCTAAATAGGTGATAAATAACATTACACAATAATAAACATAATCTAATATACTATTGTAGTAGAGGCAGAACATTTCACCACCTTAATAGGGGAAACAAATGTTCCACATTGACAAGTAGTGACAAGTGTACCTCTACAGTCATAGATCAACATACGTTTATAATCATAAACATTATTTAATCAATATAATATGTACATTAGTCAAAGATAAATGTCAAACATCCAATAAACATCTAGTTCACAACAAGGGTTCATGCAACCAAGAGGTATTGTTGTCCCATAATTACCAATTAGGAAATAGTTGCCTTTTATTCAAAATGTGCCACAAATCCAATGTCAGGTCCTTGGTCCATAATAAGTTCCCCTTATTCAACCAGGTTTGAATAGTTAGTAGCTAGTCCCTAATCAACCTAAGTAGGCACAATACTTTATGCAGGAACCATATCCTTCCATCATAGCCATAATTCTCAAAACATAAGGCCTATATACTGAATCCAAACTAGAATATCACACCATAATATGTGCAATCAAAATAACTACATCCTAATCCATGGATACATATTCATAGTCAATTCACTCACCAAAAAAACATTATGAAATAAACCATTCCTCCATTAAACCCTAGTCAAAGTAATCTGCCTTTGACTACCCATCCTTCACCTCAATCCAATGTTCCATCTAGTTTATTGGCACAAGAAATGTATCAAATTAAGGATGTAATTACCACTTTTCAAGTGGAAAAATAGACCAATAATTTCAATTTAGATTATGTGTGTTCATACATATTCAATATGGAGTATTTACAAATATCATTTCCTCTAGGGTATGAAGGACCAAAATTTTATAAATAAAAGATTAAAGGAGACCCTAAGGCCCATTTGATATAATTAGTTATTGTTTTCTAGCCAGTGAATTACATTGACATTTATTTACTCCTTTTGTTTCCTCAAAATCTAGTAGGACAGATAATGGAATGGTTCCTCAAATTACCAAAGAATTCCATATCTAATTTTGATGATGTCTCAGACAAATTTGTGTAACACTTATCCTACAATCTAAAACATGATATTTCATTGGTAGATATAACCTAGGCCAAACAAAAATTTGGTGAAAAAATTTCAAGTTGTCTATATATATTGAGAGTGCTTTCTAGTCACTTCACCCATAACATTATAGACAATAATTATTCACTATGTTCACTAAAACTTTAAATAGTAAGATATCCTATCATTTAGAGCTCTAGTATGCATATACCTAAAAATAAATCATAAACAAAGGTTTTTAAATTTAAAAATACATTATTAACAAAGGGATTATCATGTTAACCTCATCGAACCAAAGTCAGAACCAAAATCTAGGAAATAGACAAAATCAGATCCAAAAGCAAGTCTAAGTGCAAGCATTGATACCAGCCCAAGCCAATAATTATGAAAAATCCTACCAATTCAATAATAATAATAATGTTGCTTTAAATTTAGTAACTGAGTCATGCCATGTACAAGTGTTACAAACACCATCTACTTAGCCTATACCACAAATGTAGCTTACTCCTCACCATCAACCTATTAGATAAGCATAGCCTTCATAACAGCCTAGACCAACTCAATAAACACAACAACCATTACCTTTTCAAACCCCTCTTCTAAGGAGAAATTTCCCTACTCATCAATTCTTTAGTGATCTTGGAGAGCCTTTTAAATTCATGTTTTACATGTTGGCCGTAACTATCATGATTAGTTAGTTAATATTAAAGCACTATCCTAAGGGTATTTCATATCTTGACTGGTATAGAGAGAATGAGTTTTATGAATACCATCATATTCATGGACATAATATATGTTGTTTTGTGTAGATAAAACACCTCATTTAAAACATGTTGGAAAATGGGGAGATTACATTAGATAATAAAGCATGTACATCTAATTAGAACATGGGTATCTACCAAAACCCATTTCCACAACATAACAATAACAAAAACAAAGGCCAAAACAATAGAAAAAATAGTATTAATATCCATAACAATAAAATAAAATTTAGTATCAACATTGATAATGTCAACCAAATGAGAGGAACCAAGGCCAAATTTTTTTTAATACCCAATAGACTTACCATGTAGTTGCACATGAATACACCAAGGTTGTAGGTTATATTATGTGGGGTCACATTTTAACCATTACCATTAATCTAAGATCAATTTTTAATAAAAAAAAACCATTGATAACAAATTCTAAACAACACATCTATGCTAATAATCTTTTCTTGACCTAGGACCACAAATAGATGCTCTAGAAATTAGGGATTATTATTTTAAGAACTTATACTGATAACTCATCATTGCCCCATGACCACAACCAAGTATACTGGAAATAGAGACTTTTCCTATCTAGTCCCCATCCATCATCATCTTTTAGAAATAATGGTTGTATACCTAATCTTGATTGTTTGATCATAATTCAATAGTCAAAGATTACCATTCACAGGCCATTACACCATACCAATGAGCTAATCCAACCCACTATCCTAGCTAGGAACAATCCATATACCACTATTAAGGAAAATACATTAGATATTATGGAACAACTTCAAAAAACACCTGCACAAATCTCTATTTTGTATTTTTTGTGTACATATACCATCTATAAGAACATCTTAACAAAATTCCTAGGCCAATCCCAAGTTTGAAATGACATAACCACTAACAAATTCCAAGATTTGGTTGGACATTTATCCCTAATAAAATAGTTGACCTTCGACTATAGTGATATGTCATCCATTGGTCATCTCCATAACAATCCCCTATATATTGAAGTTATCATAACATGACCCAAATTCAAACATGTCCTCATAGATAATGAATAGAGATTGAATATTATGTCTTTAAATCTCATCAAGTATATTAGATATATAATAGTCTATTTACAATCATAAACAATTACTATTAAGGCCTATGATAACAAAGAACATGATTCATAAGGCACTATAAGCTTGCTAGTTATAATTGGGTCCTTGACCCATGATACACTCTACCATGTGTTAGACCTAAACCTATCATATAATTTGCTTATGGGTAGACCTTAGATACATGAAATTTATGAAATCCCTTCAAAATTAATCCAGTGTCTTATGTTACCTCATTCATGTATGGAAGTCACCATCAATGGATATTTATAACCCTATGAATATTACAAAAAATTGGAGGTGGAATACAAAAGTTTCAACTATTGCTTTGGCCTAGATCTAGTTCCCAAAAAGGACAAAGGTGAATAAATACTTATTAAACTAATAGAGGCCAATTGTATAGACCCAAATAATCTTGATTCATCTTCTCATATGCCACATCTTGAATTATTTAATCATTTTACTATATCATCCAATGGCCCATGAGAGTATTTGACTCATGAAAGACTTCACATTTCCAAGCTTCCACATAACCCCAAGTCCTATGGAAGACCTAAAGATAATCAACATTGCATGGAATGGAAATGAAAAAGGAAGGGAAAAATTCCACTAGCTAAGAAGAGGACCCACTTGCCAATGATGAATCATGGTTGTACAATGAAAAATTTGTTGATTGATACAAAAATGTCAAATATCCCATTCCTAACTAGATCATGGAGAATCAAACCTATGAAGGAGGAGGCCTCAGGCCAAAGTAATAAGGTAAACTAGAGATATTTTCTATAATATGGTACAAAATAACCTATGGTCTCATATTTAAACCACTTGGGGGTGACCCCACATATCTTATTCATATTCCAATACCAATAACTAGTGATGATAATATTGGTAGTGAATCATAGTCCAATCAAAAACTTTATGAGTAACTTTCTAATACCAATTTTTTTGACACTTAGACCATTTATACCCTTACCCTAGTAAGCTGACACAATCCAATTTCTCTATATCACCCTCAACTTATAGCCTAGGACCAAAAATAATCCACAATGCCTATAGATGAGTTTGAGAATGATGAGGCCTTTTGCAATTTTCTAGGCCTATGAGATAATGTTCTATTAGGAGACCACAAATAAGGGTTTTATATCAACCTAGATCTTGCATCCTATTTTGTAAAATAATTGAACACCCTTATCCATAAACAAATAAATAAAACATTAAGGTCCCAAAGTGAAAAACTCTTTGAGGTGCTTTGAGACCATGTTAAAAGTAAATAAAAAGGCCAATATTTTATTGAAAACCTATTTTAAGCACCATTAGATGAGGGTTTTCACCTTTCCTCAAACATAGCTTAGGACACCACTAATGATGAACTTGCTTTTGGGTCTAAGTTCAGTTTTAAAGAACAACATCCTTTGATTGAATTATCCAAGAATTTCCAATAGTTTTTATAACATAGCCATCCCTACCATTGGGAGATTTATATTCATATTATTTAATTGAGATTGAATAATTAGTCGTAATAGAGGAGTTTGTAGTTGTTGGCTAATTTAAATCATTTCCATCCATTCTTGAAGATGGGTCAACTCTCCTCATAGAAGACACTATATAAGTCAACATCAGGACTTTAAATGACCCAAAATGAATCAAATTAGGTAGATCCCTTAATAATGAGGAATGTGAAATATTTACAAGATTTTTAAGGGAATTTTTTGACATCTTTGCTAGGGCCTACTCAGACATGCCATGTTTGGATCCTACCTTGGTTGTACACCACCTTGTTTTACATCTTGATGCCAAAAATGTAAAGTAGAAATTGTGAAATATGAATCCTCATATTATTTTATTAGTAAATAAATATTTGGAAGAAATCTTATAAGTTAGTTTTATTTGACTAATCAAATACTAAGATTAGATCTCCATTGTTATGCCTATTAGCAAGAATCCATAAGGAATCAAAATCTACATTGATTTTAGAGATATAAATAAGGCCTATCCCAAGGATGACTTTATTTTTCCAAATATTGACATGATATTTGACTCTATAATGGGGTATAAAATGCTTTCACTTATGGATGGATTTTTAAGATACAACCAGATCTAAATTGCACTAGAAGATCAATACAAAATAAATTGACCACTTCATGGGGAACATTTTATTATCATATGATACCATTTGGTCTCAATAATTTTGGGGTCACATACCAAAGAGCCATGATCATCATATTTCATGATATGATGCATGACATTATTGAAGACTATGTCGATGACATATTGGGTAAATCAAAGACCCATGTCAATCATCTAAATATACTATAAAGAATATTTGAGAGGCTTAATGAATACAAGGTGTTGATGTTTATAATTCTATCATATGTAATCTTAGTGTTGAAGAACACTTCTCATTTTATTATTTTGAGAATCTATGGAATGATTTGTAGTTTGTGACTATTCAGTGATTATCTGTGGTGGAATAGAATCAAAGTATGAAAACTGTCCACAATATTTATTTGATTTAGTGGTTGGGAGCCACCAAGGTTTATACTATTTGAATAATTAATAATTATTAGGATTTAGTAGTTAAACTAAATTATTATTAATAATGACCTCTAAGCTAGAGTGAATATTGATAAAATAATAAAAAGGAAGGGTAAGGAAGAAAGAAACATGATTGCAAGTTTTCATCTCAAATATTATGACAAAATTCCAATTACTTTGAGCACATTTGAACCAATTTATGTTATAAAATAGCATAAGCTCAAATTATATCACAAATCAATCAAAATTCAAATGAAAAATATGAATCATAAGTAATAACCAAATTTACTTTAAAGGTTTTCTATTATGATCTAAATAACCTAAGTACATCCAAATATAGAGCAAATAAAATGAAGTATATTTGAGATCTTTATCGTCAATTTAGCATTTAGCACAAATTAACAACCCTATGAAAAATAATATAAATAAAATAATAAGAATCATTAAAATTCAAGATAACTCCATGTAATTAAGAGATAGCATAGACATTTAACAAAAACTATCTAGACAATCTTTTTAGAATTCCTTAGTTGTATTAAATGTTCTTGGTATCAATTGCTCAAAAAATCTCTCGACAAAATGGTAACCATCTATCTATTTATAAGAAACATGGGAAATTAATGGGTTAACTTTAAAAAATATCCAGATGTGGATAAAGACATTTGTCCTTAATACAAAGCCACAATGTGAAAAGAAAAAACATGCCAACTTGACAAGAAAGAGTATATGCTAACAGACTAGCATATACTTTACAAAAAGAATATTCTTTCTATAATTTCATTGGTGGGTCCTTACAATTAGTCTAATTTATAGAACTCTTTCACCTTAGTGTATTTCTCTTTGATTAGTTCAAAATCCACTATAGGATTCAATAAACAATCATGTCCTTTATCTTCTAACTTGTCAAATTCACTATCCACCCAAGATACAAGTTCCTTGACACATTGTGCTTCTGTAATTTGCTTCCTTGAAAAAGTAATGATATCAAGGGTCTTTTGGTTGTCCTTATCTAAATGACCTTGGGTATATCTTATGCCTTGGATGTGGGTATCAACATTTGACTTAAACTCTTCATCATTAATCAGGCCTAAAGTAGTGGTTTGAGAAGGATTAATTAATAAATTCCCCAGAAGTTTCTCAATCTGGTTTACCAAGATTGTGTCTCTCTTGATGAAGTCCTTAATAATATTTCTCCAAGTGATCAAATCTTCTTTTTTGTCTACCAAAACTACCATGAGGGTGTCCAAATGTTTGAGTTTGATAATCTTCAAGTTCAAGGCCTACTTTGTCTTATGCACCTTGATGAGCTCCTCCATCTGAGCTTGAGAATTTTTCCACTACGTGATTAAGTCTTGTTCCATGTTAACTTGATCATCCAAATAATTCAATCTGGACTTAATTCTTTTCAAATTCTCAAATGCATCCATCAAGGATTTATTCAGCATTTGTAATATATTTTAAGGAATTGTCAAGAAGACCTAAGATTCCAAATCTTGCTTTTCTATTTCTAAGTTGAGGATCCTCTAATTCAATCCTTGAACTCTATCCAAGGCCATTTTTTATTGGACCAATACCACACTAGCTATATCCTCTTAAAAAATAGGATGTTCCCCTGCTAACTACCTTAGAATATGATTTAAGCCTATAAATGGCTCCACCTTCTAAAAGGTGAACTCCTTAGTACCAATAATGATTTTATTAGTCACTACTCTTTCAAGAGTTGATGTCTCTAGATTAAATTAGACATGAGGATCAAGTTATTTCACCTATGGTTATTTAGGAATCTCTACATTTGAATTCCTATAGGCTTCCTGCGTATCAAGCCATTGGCTTTCCTTGTTGTGAAGATTTTGGAGGCTTCTCTATGATTTTTTTTCAACATATCATAAATCCATGGCTTGAAATTATCATAAACACCTATGTCCACTCAAGTTAGAGCTAATGAATGAGAAAGAGATGGGATTTTTTGTAACTTCCATAAACAAACCAATCAGGAATGGTTGGTATATAAATAGGATTCTCATCACTAAAGAGGTTTATTTCACTAGTAGGCTGAGTGAAAGTTAACTTGGGCCTCTTTCTTGGAGTCAAAGGAACTAAGGATAAATTTGCATATCTCTTTCCATTGCCTAATGGAACTAATTCCTTACCTATTTCCTTAGATGGGTCTTCTTCCTTATTTAAACCATAATTAGTTGTGATCTTAACAAGGACACTCTCCACTATTTCTCTTGTTTTGAAAGCAATTAAGTTAATAAATTCTATTGGGGAAGAAGGCCTTAGTGGAGATGCCTAAATTTGGAGGTTTTCAATAGGTCTTTGATCAATCTTGGAATCTTCACCTATAGATTTACCTTTTCCTTTTGCATCCTCAAGTTAATATGAGATGACTTTGTCAAATTTCCCTATTGTGGCTCATAATATTTTCCCTCAATAGGTGGTTATTGATGTGTAGTCCTAGATGGTCGTGGAAATAAGTGATATTGTAAAGGATGTAACTACTATATTTTTCTTGAAGGATTATTATCCCTAACTAGCCTATGTTCTAGAGTTATGTTGTGGTTTTTAACATTAGATAGGATTTCTTCAATGTTCTTTGCCTTTATGTAAATACCATCTCCCACACCTGGTTGATGCTTGTACTCAATCTTTGGGACCTTCCTATCTTTAATATGGTTAGCCTCTCTATTATTTGGGTCCCACATCTTAAGATAATATAATTATAAAATAGAAGAGTTCATGTGTACCACCATGATCTCCAACTATTTCTAATCCTTGATTATAATTCTACCAATGTCTAGTGGGAAGGGATGAACTTGAGCCTTTTTATTCTTCTTACAGTGCTAATTTATCCCCTAGATGATTTGATAAGCAATTTCTTGCTCTATAAGCTTATTGGGAACATATATGGGTAGTCTATAGGGTTGGACCATGATTCCTTCTATCCTTATTATAGTGTAATTTGGATAGAACCACACATCTCACATGGTCTCCACTTATTTTTTGATTAGAGGATGAAGTTTAGGCATAGGAATACTAGTGATTGTCTCAAAATGATTGGGAAGACACCATCACATATAAATTCCATATGATTCCTATATTTGAAAACATATATTTTTGAGTAATGATGGGAAATGGTCATCCTACCATCAAGGGACCAATTTTGGATGGTAGGGAAATTAATAAAGGCCAGGAGTGAGTCTAAGAGGTAATACATTATAAATAAATTTTTGGAGATCTTTCTCTTGATGGCTATAAATTATTTGGCCAAGAATAAACTTATTAAGTCTCCAATTGGAGGGGTTAGGTTCCACTCCAACATATAATAGACATAAGACACCCAAAACTTACTCATATAAGTTGGAGAAGAGGCACCAAAGGATATATTTAATATGTTCATAGCTACCTTAACACCCTTTCTAAATTGGGTAATAGGAATCTCACCATTGGGTGTCCTAAAAACATGGGAACCTTGGATTAACCAAGGTGAAAAAACTGAATCCAATTTCTGGGAACTTTTCCATTCTCTCAAAGATGGAACATAAACATGAGGTAAAGGAAGCTTATAATAAGTCTCAAAGGCCATGGGAGCTATGTATACAACTTTATTGACATTTCTTTCATGAATAATCCATTCTCCATGTACTTTGTAGTCAATGAAAATAGGAACAAGAAGGCCAATACAATACATTACCTCTAGTTTATTAGTTGTGTGATGAAGGCCTACCATTTTAATTGATACCAAATCCTTGTATCTTTGGTAGACTGAAGCATTCCTAATTGATTCTATGAAATTGGTTACAATTCTTCGATAAAGAAGAATAATTTAGACCAATTTTTGATTCCCTATACATTCAATGCTATCAAATCCAAATTTGTGTCTCTAAATACCCTTCCTTCACCAGCTAAATTTAGGTAAAGCTTTGATTCAATCTTCATTTGTTACCTCCCTGTTGCCATTGATACCACTATATTGTAATTATAATGTTATCAAAGTTCTTACTAAGGTACCTACTCTGAATTCAGTTTGAAATTATCTCAAGTGTCATTTAATTAATTTGAACGGACTCTAGCCTTCTTTATAGAGGGTTTAGGGTTTTTTGCTTTAATGACCAAAACATATAACTTTGATCTCTTACATGCCTTAGATATGATGGAACCTTACTTATCATATCTCTTATGTTTTCAATCATGAGATATCTTTCATTTAGATCCTCCATACTTATGTGGAGCTTATGTGGCAAGGGTTCATGCCTTTCATGGTAATTTTCATAAATTCCATTTGAAGATTGATCATTGGTTTTCAAAATTCCCTTTTATTTTGCTTTGAAAATCCAAATCTAGGTCCTTGCATTTCATTATTTCTTGATCTTTGAGCTTATTGATTGTGCCATGTGTCAAGCTTTCAAGGACTTTTAAAAGTCTTTAATTTTATCACACCATTGGATCAAATCCAAAGATAAAGTGATCATCATTGGATCTTTTGAGAGATCTTGAGGTTTATGTGTTGATGTGCACCATTGGATCAAATCCAGCAAGCAAGTGATCACCATTGGATCTTACAAGATGCTTGCCCTTTTAATAAAAAAAATGACTTAGGCCAAGATTTTTATGTCTCAATATTACCTTCATAATAAAACTAAGAATTTCTTAAAAGTCTTTAGAAATGCCCCCTTTGATTAGGCTTAAAATTATATATGTTAAATTTGATGGATTTGGTCCCATAAAATACATCCTCACACACGTCAAATGATAGGGGAGAATCTATCAATTTTTAAGATAATAAAACCTTTTTGTTTCAATTTAAAGTTGATGGGTTCAGTCTCATCAAATACATCCTCACATATGTCAAATGATGGGAGTGAACCTATAAAATTTAAAACAATGAAATTTATTGATCCAATAACTGAATGCCACATGTAAAACCATCAAGAAATCTCAAAGCTTTAAGGATTATCTAAGTTAAATTTGATGGGTTTATTCCTATCAAATACATCCTCATAGACATCAAATGATGGGGCTTAACCTATCAATTTTAAGATAATAAAATCTTTATGTCCAATGAATGAGTGCCACGCATAAAAACCTTCAAGAGATCTCAAAGATTCTAGGATTGTTTGAGTTAAATTTGATGGGTTTGGTCCCATCAAATACATCTTCATAGACATAAAATGATGGGGGTGAACCTATCAAATTTAAGATAATAAAATCTTTAATTTTCACCATTAGATTTAAAACCTTTGATCAAGCGATCATCATTCGATCCTTACTGGGGCCTAAATCATTAATTGTATGCCAATCTAAAAGACTTTGAGCTTGATGTACTATTAGATCAAATCTATCAAAAAAGTGTAAAGAATTATATCTAGAAAAGCACATAGAATTTAATATAAAACTTGATCATGAATAAATTTTCTTGATAGATTTTCCCATGAATGTTTAAATTCAAATAGCTAAGGCTTATTGCTCAAGAACCCTAACTTCTTCCATCGAACTTATAATTAATAAACTTCAAGTTGAATTTTTAGAAACATTAAAAACATGATCAAAAAATCTTTCACACTTATTCTAGGATATAAAAGTCATAGAAACAATCACAGGGGTCCCCTTTTCAAAAAAGAAAGATGGGGGGTGTTGGTCTCAACAAATGGTGACTCACAAGGGCAACATAGAAATATGTTGGAACACAGGGCTTTGGTTTAAACTTGTACATGAATTTTATATCCCTTTTTTGACATATACTCTCTCCTAAATCAAATTTTGGTTGAAACAAGTTCCTTATGTATAAAATTGAAACTTAGATATTAAAACATAAACATGCAGTGCATGCTTTGATTTCACTTATTATTTGTTATGAATTTTAAGAAACAACGTCTAGGTTCATATACATTTGGTCCATTACACTTAACTTTGAGAACTTTAGATATTCTTTAAGAATAATAACTCTTAATTTAGGGGAAGCTTGGGGAATTCTCTACTACCAGCCATGCATCTATAGCCCTAATAGAGATACCTTTGGTTCCACTCAAGGTCTTACTCTACTGCCAGCTAGGTGTCTATATCCCCAATGGACATTACCTGAATCACCTTTGCTTCTATTTCCATAGATTTTGTAATGAGTTTTTCTAGGTCTTTTTTCAAAGGTTGGAAACCACTACAACTTGGTTTTAAGGATTTGGTCAAATACTCTAGCATTAGGATAATCTCCTTTAATTGAAACTTTAGTCCATGACAAGGATGTGTTTTAAGTGTAATCATGAATATGAGTTAATAAACTAAATTCACATTGTATACATATGATTCTTCTTAAAACAAAGTTTTAATGTGGAATAAGGTTTAAATCTATGTAGGACAATAAATTCCTATACCAATTTATACCAATACTCCTGGTTGCTTCATACTACTTTATTTCTAGCCATGTTCACTTTTGTAAGATTTATATTCACACTTTTGAGAAATTCCAAACCAAAAAATAATAACATGAGACTTTACCATAACCAAGGAACACCACCAAGAAATAAAACAAAAACAACAAAAAAACACAAATAAAACAAATATATACAAACCTAGAAAAGAAGAAGAATAAAAGCAAGAAAGGGAACTAACTAGCCTACCTATTCTAATTTTAATAATCTTACACATTTATTCCATGAAGACCTCTATTAGGGGAAGCATCAAAGTAATGTTTGAGATATTATTCATTAGTAGGTAATGTGAACTCTACTCCTTGCATATCTTTCAACCTGAAAGTATTGTTGCCTAAGATTTTTACAATTTGGTAAAGACCAATCCATAAAGAGGTGAATTTACCATGTTTACCTTTGGGTTCTGATGCCTTGTCCCAAAGGACTAGATCTCCCTATCTAAATATCTTTACTTTACATCTCTTATTAAACCATATTTTCATGGTTGATTGGTGTCTATTGAAGTCTATAAATGCCTTTTCTTTGGCATCTTCCATTTGAATAATGTCTAACAATCAAGAATTAGCAAGTTCTTGACTATCTTCCATGTATTCCTACATTAATGTGAACTTAGGAAACTTAAAATTTATGGGAAATATGGGCTCCTAACCATATACCAACAAAAATGGTGAAGCCTTTAGAGCTTGTTTGGTCCTAATTCAATTTGCACATAATGTAAACTTAAGAAGTTTATGCCATTTTCTAGGTCTATCTTCAGCATATTTCTTGATAGCTTTCATCAAATTTTTGTTTGTGGATTTAGAAAAACCATTTATTTGAGGATATTTATTATAATAAAAATTGAGTGTAATGCATTGGTCATAATCTCATTTCATCATTTCAATATAAATGAATGCAGATCCATTATCACAAACTAAAGAAACTAGGTTTCTAAATCTAGTACAAATATTTTCTTCTAGGAAATTGATCATTTCCTCTATTCTACATTGCTTAGTGGCTACTACCTTAGTCCACCTAGTACAATAATCTTTAGTAGTCAAGACATACTTATGACCTTTAGAATAATTTTGGTTTATTACTCCAACAATGTCTAATTCTCATTGTGCAAAAGGTTTATCTACCATCATAGGTTGTAAATCCATGGCTGCCTTTGGTTCCTTTATGCTAAAAATATAGCATGAATGACACTCCCTCACATGCTTGTAAGCATATTTGAAGAATGTGGGATAATAATATCCAGCCCTAAGAATCTTATGATATGTGGTTCTTCTTTAAGGGTGTCCACTTCCTAGTTTCTCATGAAAGGTAGTCATAATCCAAATTGCTTCTTCCTTGGACACACATCTCAAATAAATTCCCCCAAAGTTCCTCCTATACAAGACTCCATTATTTATGAGGTAATGAGTTAATTTAAGCCTCAAGGATCTCTTTTTTTCTCTTATAAATCCTAGGGGATAAACACCATTAACAAGTAAATGGATAATAGAGTCATACCACTCATTAGGTTGAAAGTTTTAGTGATCTACTTGCATGATATGAAATTTTAATTTAATACTAGTGATCATCTAAACTAGACCCTAACATTTCACTAATTTGGATATTTTCATCTCTATATCATATTCTTGTAGAATTTCCATCCATTTTCCTCTTCTTTATCTAAGCTCATTTTGTCTCAACATAGGTTTTGTATCTAGATCAGGTAATATATCATGTACCTTATTTCTAAGGAGGTAATGTCTAAGTTTTTTTATTGCCTTAACTAATACATAAGCTTGCTTATCAATCACATAATAATTCACTTTTGCATTCTTAAATTTGGTGCTCATGAAAGCTATAGGATGATCATTCCCATCAACTTTTTGAGTTAACATTGTAGCCATAGTATGCTCAGAAGCAAACAAATATAGATAGAAATCATTTAAAAATATTAAGACTTATGAGGACTAGAGCTTTATTAATTTCCTTCTTAATATCAATGAAGGCCTTCTTGGATTCTTGATTCAAATAAATTATAGCATCTTTCTTAAACATGCCATTCAAAGTTTTAACAGTCTCAGTGAAGCCTGAAATAAACTTTTTCACAAAATTTATCTTGCCAAAGAATGACTTAGTTCCTTTTGGTTGTTGGGTAACCCAATTTTATAAATGGCCTCTACTCTATTAAGATCCATAGAGATTCCATATTTGGTAATGACATGTCCCAACAACTTTCCTTCAGTGACATAGAATATGCTTTTCTTGGGGTTAAGAGATACACCATACCTCCTACATCTATCAAATACTTGTCTCGAATGTATGAAGTGCTCTTATCTATTTTTAGAAAATACTATAAGATCATCCATATATATGATGATACACTTGCCCACTAAACCTTGGAAATCATGGTCCATGGCCCTTTGAAAAGTTTCCCCTACATTAATTGATCTAAAAGGCATTGTCTTGTAAGCATATGCTCCCCATTTATTAGTAAAAGCTATTTTCATCCTATCTTCTGGAGCAACAAGTACTTGGTTATATCATAAAAATCCATCCAAAAAAGACATCGTGGAAGATCTTGAAATAGTTTGGATAACTTGGTCTAGAGAAGGTAAAGGATAATTATCCTTTTCAGATTCTCTATTTAGACTTCTAAAATATATGCACAATCTTATTTATTCATTTTTTTTTTACTCAGACTAGGTTTGCCACCCAAGTGGAATGTCTAATAAGAAGCACTATCTTTGCATCTAACAAATTCTTGACTTATTTAAAAATCATGGGTTATAAAAGAGGGTTGATTGGCCTTTGCTTCTATCTAAAAGGTTTGCAACTTTCTTGAAGAGGTATGGTATGAATAATGACCCTCAAGTCAAATATTTTCAAATCTTCATAAGACCAAACAATTACATCCTTTTATTTTCTAATAAAATCTCTATCTTTTCTATTTTATATTTTAGTGTAAGCCTTCCCTATATTCACTATTTAGGGCTAATCATGTGATCCAAGATTCATTGCATGATAATCCTTACCATTTACCATGGGTTGCTTAGGTGCTTCATAAATTTTGTCAAAATCAAATAGTCTTTCCAATGAAATCATCCCTTTAGGTATCTTATTATAACTTAATTGGATGATTTTACCATTAAGTTACTCCTCATGACAAGTTTCATCAATCTCATCAATAATGTGAGCTTCAAAAGCCCCAAAATTAGTTAATAAATCTATGATTTGTTGATCATCATTGAAAACTTGGAAATGATTTATATTGTTAAGAACTAAAGGATAAAGTTTTAGATAAATACTAATGATTTGAGAATTATTATTAGGTATGATGTTAGCTATAGTAGAGGCAAGCTCATCAGCAATTTTTTTTTCTTCTCTTGGAATAGCTAATATGTTGAAGGCATCAAAAGATTCATTCAAATCCCACACCCTAAACTTATATATCTTTAAGTAAGACAATTTTCATTGGTACTTACTTATCACTTGGTTAACCACAAGTTTAGAGTCTCCATAGAAAAGGAGTTATTTAACTTTGTGTTTAATGGCAAACTGTAATCCAAGTATGAGAGCCTCATACTCAACTAAATTATTGGTGCAAGGAAATTATAACTTATAAATTGCATGGTATTGCTTTTTTGAAGGATTATCAATACAATACCAGATCTTAATCTTTATTTGTACTTGGAACCATCAATTTATAAATTTCACAAGCCACACATTTGAGAAGAACTCTTAGAAACTAGTTCTTTTGTAATTTCCAAAGAAAAAATTCCCAAATCAGAATCCAATAAATTTACCCTTTTGTTAACAACATTATATTCTATTATCATGTGTTTCATTCAAGGTTCCCTTTCTACTCTTATTTTATGTGGCTCACCTTTCAAAATAAGCCATAAGTGTGAACAATTAGTAGACATATAGACATTTAAATCCTTAGTCCATTCTCTACTCAAAAGTAATCCATAAGCACTAGGCATTTCTACCACTTGGATATCAATGAATTGTTGAACCTTTAGATCACTATCCAGTTGTATATTCACATTCAATAATTCTCCTACAACCTTAACTCTAAATTTATCCAATTAAGTGTTTACCTTGTCAAATTTGATTGGAGTTAACCCAAGTTGTTCACATATCTTAGCAGGCATAATGTTGGTTGAGGCTCCCAAATCTAAAAGATAATTATGAACATTTTTTCCAAATATCTTGATTGTAATTAAAAAAGGTGGAGACTCTACTTTGATCACTTGTGTAATTACATTTTCACTATCATTCTTAGGGGGTTTCCCAATTTTATTTGACAAAGATTCCAAGAGCAAGTCTCTTTGTTTTGTGATTTGAGTTAGCTCATGCAGAGTGATATTAGCTTTAATCTTTTTCATATCTTCGACAATGTTGTAGCTAGATTTTCATGTAGGATCAACGTGTAATGTTAACTTAGAATAACTTCCTCTAAGAGGCTCTAGATTATTCTTTGATATAGTGTTTGGAGGGGTCCCATAATTGTTAGGAAGGGTAGAGGTAGTCAATGGTTATTTTTCCCCTATTTCTCAGAGGATATGTCTTCAATAATTGTTGGAATGCTTGAATTTACTCAAGAATATTCTAGAGCTCATTATCCTCTTGAAAAGGTAAATTAAAATTTTCCACCATATGTACTTGGTTAGATGGTTTAGATTCAGAAGAATTTTTAGCAACCTCTTTGTTTGGAACCACTTAAAATGTGTCAAGTTCTTCTTGAAAATCTTCAAAGGCTTTATAAAACTCAATATAATCAATCTCACCATGTTTGGAATTAGCATGCACCCTATAATAATCTGGTGAGGTAATATCAATGAGTTTTATATCCATATTATTTTTTCTAGGGAAATACTCATTAGCTTTGTTATTGTAGAAACTATCATTTTGAAACCTACTCCTAGGTCTATTGAAATTTTGGAAAGTGGAGTTCCTTCCAAAATTGTCATTAGTATTACCAACTTGTTTTTGTAATTGTAGAAAATTAGTGCTAAGCTTCTGTACCATTTTCAATATAGATTCATTCTCATTTTTTGGAATCTCAAAATTTTGACTTTGGTTATTGTTAATTCCATTGACAAGAATTAAATCCTTTTGATCATTGTCATGAAATCCATTGGTAACTTGATGGCTCAATAAGCCTAGATTTTGATTAGGGGAAACATGACTAGCAGGCAATACATTCAAAATAGGAAACTAGTTTAATGTTGGAGTATTTTGGTTATTAGTTGGGAAAAGTTTTAATGTAGGCATTTGAGGATTAACATTTGGGATAAAATAAGCCATTTTTCCTTGGGGTTGCATTTGGTCACTAATAACCACTACTTCAGAATAGGCTTGAGCCAATGTGATGATAAGTGGAATAGCTCTCTTCAAAAACATAGAAGTCATGGGGTCAACAAAATCTTTATAAATCTCCATAGATAAAGATTCATTATGTTTATATGGATCCACAGTCTGAATAAACATCTTTTGGAACCTATCATTGAATGACCTAATAGGTTCACTTGTATCTCTCTTAATAGCTATGAATTGATTATAAATGACACAAGGACTTGTGATCTTTCCAAATTGATCAATGAAAATAGTGTCAAAATTATTCCATGAGACAATACAATTGTTAGGTAAGTTGAGGAACCATTCATATGCAACATCTTTAAATGTAAATGGGAACAAACTACATGCTCCATATTTATGAATAACATTCGACAATCTTAATGCAGCTTTGAAATATTTAACATGTTCCTTAGTAGTCATAATACCAGTTGGACTAAATATTCGCAAATATTTTTTTAGATTACATGGTAAATCATGAACCACACCTAGTATAGTGATAGGGGAACTTCCAAGCCATGCCATGTTTGTATGAAGATCAAGCACAAGAATCACTTACAAAGGTGATGATGGTAGAGATTTAGAATACATATGCTTACCTCTATCTTTCCTAGTCCTTCTCTGAGTTTATAGTTTGAGTAAGGGTTATCTAGTCTCTGAATGTGATCTGGTCCTAATCCTTGGTAATACTAGTTTGAATACTAAGTATCCTATTTTAAAATATGGTGTAGCATATTAATTTCCAAATAATGCCAAATAATATGCACATTAAGCTTAATTTGTAAAAATTTGTTTATAAGAGGACAAAGGACATCATCTTTAACTAAAAAAGTTCAAAGATGTATTAAATTATGCAAAGATGACCAATCTTTACAACTTATGACTCAAAAAAACTTCTTATTGTCAAATAATTGTCAATTTTGAGAAAAATAAGCCATCCTAATTCTAAATAATAATAATTTTTTAACAATAAAAGACATATTTCTACAAAGGTCACCAGTCTTTATACAATTTATGTTAAAATAAACATAATCATTTAAAATGTAGATAATTCCAACTAAATAAACTCAAAACATATTAAGCATCTTTAAAAAGGCCCTCCTTCTAGTGCCAATGGAACTTCTCCTGTTGATGCTTCTAATTGTACCACAGGTGCTCTTAGTGTTGAAGAACACTTCTCAATTTAAGATTTTGAGAATCCATGGCATGAGTTGTAATTTGTGACTATTCAGTGATTATCTATGGTGGAATAGAAGCAAAGTATGAAAAATGTCCACCATATTTATTTGATTTAGTGGTTGGGAGCCACTAAGGTCTATACTATTTGAATACTTAATAATTTTGAGGATTCGGTAGTTAAACTAAATGATTATTAACAATTACCTCTAAGCTAGAGTGAATCTTGATAAAAATAAGAAAAAGGAAGGGTAAGGAAGAAAGAAATGTGATTGCAGGTTTTCATCTCAAATATTATGACAAATTTTCAATTACTTTGAGCACATTTGAACCAATTTATGTTATAAAATAGCATAAGCTCAAATTATATCACAAATTAGGCAAAATTCAAATGAAAAATATGAATCATAAGTAAGAACCAAATTTACTTTAAAGGTTTTCTATTATGATCTGAATAACTGAAGTACATCCAAATGCAGAGCAAATAAAATAAAGTATATTTGAGATCTTTACAATTAATTTAGAATTTAGCACAAACTAACAACAATATGATAAATAATGTAACACAAACAATAAGAATCATTCAAATTCAAGATAACTCCTTGTAATTGAGAGATAGCATAGACATTTAATGAAAACTATCCAGATAATCTTTTCAAAATTCCTTAGTTGTATTAAATTCTCCTAGTATTAATTTATCAAAAACTCTCTCTCTATAAAATGGTAACCATCTATCTATTTATAGGAAACATAGGTGGTTAACTGATTAACTTTCTAAAATATCTAGATGTGGATAAGGATAGTTCTCCTTGATAGAAAGCCACAATGTGAAAAGAAAAAACATGCCAACTTGGCAAGAAAGAGTATATGCTAACAGACTAACATATACTTTACAAAAATAATATTCTTGTAGAAATTTCATTGGTGGCTCCTTCCAATTATCCCTATTTGAGGAAGTATTTCACCTTGGTGTATTTCTCATTGATCATCTCAAAATCCATTACATGCTTCATTAGACAATCCTCTTCTTTATCTTCTAACTTATCAAATTCACTATCTACCCAAGATACAAGTTCCTTGACACATTATGATTCTAAAATTTTCTTCCCTACAAAATTAATGGTATTAAGGCTCTTCTAGTTATCCTTAGCTATATGACCTTGATTGTCTTTGATGCTTTGGATGTGGGTATCAAACTTCTACTTGAACTCTTCATCATCAATCAAGCTTAAAGTAGTGGTTTGAGAAGGGTTAATTAATAGATTCCCTAGAATTTTCTCAATCTAGTTTACCAAGTTTGTGTCTCTCTTGATGAAGTCCTTAACATCACTAATCTAGGTGATAAAATATTCTTGTTTAACTACCAAAACTACCATGAGTGTGTCTAGATGTTTGAGTTTGATAATCTTGAAGTTCAAGTCCTACTTTGTCTTATGCACCTTGATGAGCTCCTCCATCTGAGCTTGAGAATTATACCACTAGGTGATTAAAGCATGTGCCATCTCAACTTGATGGTCCAAAGTATTTAATCTAGACTTAATTCTTTTCAAATTCTTGAATGCATCCGTCAAGGATTTATTCAGCATTAGCAATATATTTTTAGGAATTGTAAAGAAGACCTAAGCTTCCAAATCTTACTTTTTTGTTTCCAAATTGAGGACCCTCTATTTTAATCCTTGAACTCTAGCCAAGGTCATCGTTGATTGGGCCAGTACCACACTAGCTACATCCTCTTAAAAAATAGGATGTTCCCCTGCTACCTACCCTAGAATAGGATTTAAGCCTATAAATGGCTCCACCTTCTAAAAGGTGAACTCATTAGTACCAATAATGATTCTCTTGGTCACTTCTCTTTCAAAAGTTGATGTCTCTAGATTAAATTAGACATGAGGATCAAGTTCTTTCACCTATGGTTATTTAGGAATTTATACATTTGAACTCCCAGAGGCTCCTAGGGTATCAACTCATCATCTTTCCTTGTTATGAAGAATTTGGATGCTTCTCTCTACTTTTTTATTCAACATATCCTAAATCCATGGCTTGACATTATCCTAAACACCTATGTCCACTCAAGTTTGATCTAGTGAAGGAGAAAGAGATGAGATTTTATAGAACTTCCCATAAATAAACCAATTAGGAATCATTGGTCCATAAATAGGATTCTCATCATTGAAGAGGTTTATTTCACTGGTAGGGTGAGTGAAAGTTAACCTAGGCCTCTTTCTTGGAGTCAAAATAACTAAGGCTAATTCTACCTATCTATTTCCACTACCCAATGGAACCAATTCATTGCCTAATTTTTTAGATGGGTCTTTTCCTTATCCAAACCATAAGTATCCATGATGATGAAAAGGGCACTCTCCACTATTTATCCAATTTTTAAAAAAATTAAGTTGATAACTTCTATTGGGGAAAAAGGTCTTAGTGGGGACTCCTAAATAATGAGGCTTTCAACAGGTCTTTTCTCAATCTTGGACTCTTCACCTATAGATTTTCCTTTTCCTTTTGTATCCTCAAGTTTTTCAATCTAAGGTGACTTTGTCAATTCTCCTTGTTGTGGCTTAGAAGATTGTCCATCAATATGTGGTTCTTGATGTGTAGTCCTAGATGGTCCTGGTAACAAGTGATACTATAAAGGATGTAACTTCCATATTTATCTTGAAGGCTTATTATCCCTAACCACCCTACATTCTAGAGTGATGTTGTGGTTTTTAACCCTAGATAGGACTTCCTCAAAGTTCTTTTCCTTTGTGAAAATATCATCTCCTACACCTGGTTGATGTTTATACTCAATCTTTTGGACCTTCCTATCCTAAATGTTGTTAGCCACTCTATTATTAGGTTCCCACATCTTAAGATCATCTAATTGGAAATCAAAATATTTTCTATTTACCATCATGATCTTTAGTTATTTCTAATCCTTGATTATAATTCTACCAATGTCTAGTTATAAGGGATGAACCTTAGCCTTTTTATTCTTCTTGCAGTGTCAATCTATGCCTTGGATGATTTTATAAGCAATTTATTGCTCAACAAGCTTACTGGGAACATATATGGGTAGTCTATATGGTTGGACCATGATTCCTTCTATTTTTATTATAGTGCAATCTAGATATAACCACACATTCCCCATGGTCTCCACTTTTTTTTTAATTAGAAGATGAAGTCTAGGCATAGGAATACCAATGATTATCTCAAAAATGACTAGGAAGACACCATCACATATGAATTGCATATGATTCATGTATCTAAAAATCTTTAGTTTATATTTATGATGGGAAATGGTATTCTTACCATTAGGGGACCAATTTTAGATGCTAGGGAAATTAATAGAGGCTAAGAGTGAGTCTGAGAGGTAAGACATCATAAATAAATTGTTGGAGGTCTTTTTCTTGATGGTTGTAAATTGTTTGTCTAAGAAGAAACTTATTAAGTATCCAATGAGAGATGTTAGGTTCCACTCCAACATATAATATACATAAGACACCTAGACCTTACTCATATAAGTTGTAGAAGAGGCACCAAAGGCTCTGATCAATAAGGTCATAGCTACCCTAACACCCTCTTTGAATTGGGTAATATGAATCTCACCATTGGGGGTCTTGAAAACATGGGAACCTTGGATTAACCAAAGTGAAAGAACTAAATCTAGGTTTTGGGAATTTATCCATTCTTTCAAAGATGGAATATCAACATGAGGTAAAGGGAGCTTATAATAAGTCTCAAATTCCAAGTAACTTTATTGACATTTCCTTCATGAATAATCCATTCTCCATATACTCTATAATCAATGAAAATAGGAACAAGAAGGTTGATGCAATGCATTAACTCTAGTTTAACAACTACATGATGAAGGCCTACCATTTTAATTGATACCAAATCCTTATATCTTTGGTACATTGAAGCATTCCTCTTTTCTTCCTAGGAAATTTGTTGTAACTCTTTGATAAAGAAGAATAATTCAAACCAATTCTTGATTCCCTAAACATTCAATGTTGTTGAATCCAACTCTATGTCTATAAAGCCCTTCCTTTACCATCTAAATTTAGATAAATCTCTACTTTAATCTTCATATGTTGCCTACCCACTACCATTGATAACACTATATTGTATTACAAAGCTATCAAAGTTCTTACTAAGGAACTTGCTCTTAATTTAGTTTTTAATTATCTCAAGTTTCACATAATCAATTTGAACTGACTCTAGCCTTCTTTATATTGGGTTTATGGTTTTTCTACTTTAATGACCAAAACATCCAACTTTGATCTCATACGTGCCTTAGATATGATGGAACCTTACTTATCATATCTCTTGTGTTTTCAATCATGAGATATATTTCATTTGGATCCTCCATACTTACAAGGAGCTTATGTGGTAGGGTTCCATGCCTTTCATGGCAATTTTCATAAATTCCATTTGAAGAGTGATCATTGGTTTTCAAAAGTCCCTTTTATTTTGCTTCAAAAATCCAAATCTAGGTCCTTGCATTTCATTGGTTCTTGATATTTGAGCTTATTTATTGTGCTATATGTCAATATTTTGAGGCCTTTGAAAAGTCTTCAATTTTTTGACACCATTGGATCAAATCTAGCGATCAAGAGTTCACCATTGGATCCTTTGAGAGATCTTGAGGCTTCCATGTTGATGTGCACCATTGGATCAAATCCAGAAAGCAAGTGATCACCATTGGATCCTACAAGATGCTTACCTTTTTAATCATTAAAAATGACTTAGGCCAAGATTTTTATGTCTCAATCTTACCTTCATAAGAAAACTAAGAATTTATTAAAAGGATTTAGAAATGCCCCCTTTGATTAGGCTTAAAAAATTATCTAAGTTAAATTTGATGGGTTCGGTCCCATCAAATACATCCTCACAGACATCAAATTATGGGGGAAAACTTGTCAATTTTAAGACAATAAAAAATTTCTATTTCAATTTAACTTTGATGGGTTTGGTCCTATCAAATATGTCCTCATAGACATCAAATTATGGAAGTGAACCTGTCAAATTTAAAACAATGAAATTTATTGATCCAATAACTAAATGCCACATGTAAAACCATTGAGAGATCTCAAAGCTTCAAGGATTATCTAAGTTAAATTTGATAGGTTCAGTCCCATAAAATACATCCTCATAGACATCAAATTATTGGGGAAAACCTATCAATTTTAAGGCAATAAATTTTTTATGTCTAATAAATGAGTGTCACACATGAAAACCTTTGGGAGATCTCAAATCTTCAAGGATTGTTTGAGTTAAATTTGATGGGTTTGGTCTTGTCAAATATGTCCTCATATAATTCAAGTGATAGGGGTGAATCTATCAAATTTAAGATAATAAAATCTTTAATTCACACCATTAGATTTAAAATCTCTGATCAAGCAATCGTCATTGGATCCTTACTGGGGCCCAAATCATTAACTATATGCCTTTATAAAATAATTTAAGGTTGATGTACCATTGGATCAAATATAGTAAACAATCATAAAGCATTAGATATACAAAATTACATAGACTTTAAGGTAAAACTTGATCATGAATAAAATTTCCCACTAGATTTTCTCATGAACATTTAAATTCAAACCGCTAGGGTTTATTGTTTAGGAACCCTAACTTCTTCCATGGAACCTATAATTAATAACCTTTAAGATATTTTTTTATAAATATTAAAAACATGATCAAACAATATTTCACATTTATTTTGGGATATATAAGTTTTGGAAACAATCATAGGGTTCCCCTTTTCAAAAAAGAAAGATAGGGGCTGTTGGTCTCAACACAAGGTTTGACTCAATCATAATAAGTGAATTTTTGGTGTCACTTTTGGTAAATGTTTAAGCTTTATAGTCTCTTGCAGAGGCATTGAAGTTGATCTTGACAATGTACAAGCCATTACAGAGATGATGCCACCTTTTAATTTGAAGTGGGTCCATAGTTTTCAAAGCAAGATCTAATCTATTAGACACTTCATTTCTTAGTTGGTCAATAAATGCCATCTATTTACACACTTACTAAAAAAGGGTGTCACATTTATTTGGGATGAATAATGCTAGAAAACCTTTTAGTAACTAAAGGAATATCTTGCTCATCTACATGTTTTATTACCACCTATATTAGGAAGACATTTTTACATCTATCTATAACTGTAAATCCCTGGGGGTACTTCTAGTTCATCATGGTGATAATGGAAAATAACATGCCATGTACTATTTAAGACATATATTGATTGCATATGAACAAAAATATATGCCCATATAAAAATCTTGTTTATCTATAGTCTTTGTAGTCTAGAAGCTATGACATTACATGCTTAACAACAAGGCTATGGTTATTTCTAAAATAGATCCACTCAAGTATCTACTATCCAAAATAGTTTTACAAGGCTGCATGACTAAATGGATCATGCTTCTGAGTGAATTCAAGATAGAATACATCAATCATAAATATTTAAAGGGATAAGTACTTATAGATAAATATATTGAATCTCCCCTTGAAGATATTTATCCCCTCACTTTTCAATTCCAAGATGAGTCCATTGTGACCATCATTAAAACACCTCCTGAGGAGAAACACTGGAAGCTATATTTTGATGGATCATTCACATCACATGGATTAGGGGTAGGACTATTATTTATTACACCACAAGGGGATATTATCCTTAAAACATTCCATATCAACTTTTCTTGTACTAAAAACATGGCTAAATATGAAGCACTTGTTATAGGGCTTCATTAAGTAGTATAATGGAATAATCAACATCTCATGGTTTATGGTGATTCTCAGTTAATTATCAATCAGGTTCTAAACCACTTTCAAACCAAATATGACAAGATGGCTCCTTACAAGGCCATGATCGATGTTCTCAAATAACAAATCACCAATTTACAATTTTAACACATATTTAGGTCCATTAATAGGACAATGGATGCTATGGCCACCATCAGCTCTATGATTTTTCACATAAACAAGGCAAAAGAATATCAATTCATCATTGAAAATATTTGCATGCCATCTCATGAACCTTTAACCATCATAATGATCTATGATATTATTGGTCCTACCTTTATATGGTATTCAGACCTCTTTAACTACCTTCATGGCCATATCATGACACTAGACCTATCATAAAAATAAAAAAGGCCTTTACCCATCAATCCATATAATGTACCTTACTTGGAACAACCCATTACTACCATATCTTTGATATAACATTATTTCATTATTTAAATTTGGTAAAATCAAGATTAATGTTATGGTAAGTTCATGGAATAATATTTGGATCCCACACAAGTGAGGCCATCCTAGCCAAAAATATGCTATTTACTAGTTATTATTGGCCAACTATAGATGTATATATATTTTATTATGTCAAAATATGCAACAAATGTTAATGGAATTCCAATTTGATTCATACCCTAACCAAAATACTAAAACCAATGCTTACATAATGACCATTTGATACATGGGGACTCGATATCATTGGGAAGATTAAACCTACTTCCTTTGATGGCCATAAACACATCCTCACCACTACCAAATATTTCACTAAGTGGGTTGAATCTATACCCCTAACTTACATGACTAGAAAACAAATTTCCAAGTTCATATTCAATCACCTCATTTTCCATTATGGTATACCCTCTGATATTATATTTGATAATGGTATATCATTTAAAAACAAGTATTTAAATATGCTTTGTGTTGAGTATAATATCACTCAACATTTTTCTACCACATATTACCCATAAAGTAATGGCCAAGTAGACGTATCCAATAAAACCATTGTCAATATCTTTATAAATATTGTCAATGATGATGTCCATGATTGGCACCTCCAAATATTCTACACCCTTTGGGCATACCATTTGTGATTTGGACCATTTAGTATCTCATAATTCTCAAATAAAGTTAAGATACATATAAAATCCCAAAAAAAATTGTAAATAACGTAGAAAATAACAAAAGCATTCCTTTTTTACCACTTATTTGCTTTAATGATCTTAGGAACCCTCACTATTTTAAAAGAAACCACATTTCCTTTAGTTTCCCCATCCTTACGATCCCCAAGCCTTACACTCTCACCCTTTTTTTAGTTTATATTGTGTTCATTATATATTCAACCTTGATATAGTAATGAGTATTGGGATTCATCTTACACTCTCACCATTTTTCAAGTTTCTATTATGTGCATTATGTATTTGACTTTGATACATTAATAACTACTAGGATTTCTCAAATTCTCTCACCATTTTGTGAAACCCATCCCATATTCCTCTACCTAATCAATCATATTTTCTTGATCATCACTTTCTTCTATCTCATGTCCTAGGATAAATACATTTGGCCTAGATTTTATGTTAGACCTCACATCCATAGAACTATGTAGGTTACATCCATTTATCTTGTGCATCTAGAATCAGCTCAACTACCCCTTGCTTTTCTTTTATTCCCCCCATTTTGTGTTTATTTCCTTGTATCTTATAATCTAGGGGTAATGTTTGTTGTCTTGTGTTTCCTTGATTCCTTATTGCCTAGGGGAAACCTTATGTCATTTGTTTTTATTTTATATTTATGCTAAAATTATGATTAACCATTATTTGTATTTATTTCATTTTGTTCTTGTTGTTTTATTTTATTCTATATTTTTTATGTTTCTTGGTGTTTTATTTTATTTTTATTTATTTAATGTTTTAAATTTTTGTGTATTTATTCATTTTCTAATTTGTTTTCTTTCATTATTGTTCTTTAACTTAGTATATCTACATTCATTAAATGATTCCTTATGCATTATACTTAAGTCCATCCATATTCATAGGTAAACATTATCATCATGGTTTTTATCATTAGTGCATTATTTTTAATTATTTATTGGATCGTGTGTCAGTCCCTATGCATATTTTGGCTAAGTTATCATGGTGTTCTATATCATAATTCATACTATCATGTGTTACATAAAAAATCAGCTTGATAAATCTTACAAGTAATGTAGTTGCATTACTTCTCCTTAGTTACCTAAAAAATTCTTGAACTATCCCAAATATAGACTATGGATTCAATACGTAAGCCCCTTTTACAAAATTTCCATATTGTCCCACTCATATTGACAATTATTGTAACTACCTTTGGGAAAATCATTGTGTTTTAATTCCAACTATCATGTCAATGATTCTAATCACCTTTGGGTAAATCATTGTGTTTCTATTTATCTAGATAATACTGATTATAACTACCTGTGGGCAAACCATTATCATTTTTTACCTCAATATGCTAATGATTATAACCACCTTTGGTCAAAGCATTATCTATATCCACCTAACTAGGGAATGTTTTTATTCTACCAATGATTATAACTCCCTTTGGGAAAATCATTGTTTTCCTTTTTCTAATGATTTTAACCACCTTTGGGCAAATCATTCTTTTTTTACCCTTTTCCTTTAGAAAATTCATTTTATTTTTACCT
>JARHVA010006421.1:762500-815000 GCA_037957365.1 Torreya grandis
CTTATTGATGACACTCAAAACTAGCCAAAACTTAGTTTTCAAAACCCATATCATCTACGATAGTCACTTTCAGGATAAGTCTATATTTATGAGTATTTTTAAATTTTTTTAGAAATTAAAATAAGGTGAAAATCTATAAAAATTTATTACTGAATTATTTCATATTATTTTATTGGTTTAGACATCTCATCCCTTTATTCTAACTTAGGAATTACTTATGTAAAACCCTAAAAGGTTAAATCATTTGGTGAACCTAACTTAATTCAAATATTTATCCAAACCATAGATTGAATTAATTACAAAATTTTGTGTAATAAATTATAGATACATACTTATAATTTTCTATTTTTGTAGACAACCTAGCTAAATTAAATAAATTTCATATTAGGGTTTCAATTTATTTTACATATAATTTAAATTATTGCAAAGAAACTCTAGATTCAAAAAAACTTAAACTTAGATGCTTTAGGGTTTTTATCATTTTAAATCCTTTTTCCTCCTATTTTAATTTATTGTTATTAATTTTTTATAATTCGTATATTCTATTTTAATAGTTGTATTTCAATTTGTTTATTATGTGCCATCTAAAAAAGCTATCTCTCTTCCATTAAGAAGTACTAGACTAAGTGGTAATCCTATAAAGCATATTTAGATTCCTTCAATCCAAGTATATAATAAGGAACCTATTAAAAATACAACTATGAATACTTCACATCTTGATTATGTGGAGCTCAATGATAATGCATCCAAATATGAATAATACAACCAAGAACAAGATGAGGTACACATTGATAATCAAGACACTCTCACTCCACTTAATAATAATTACATAATTATGAATAAATATGAGGTATTAAAAATATTAAGAGATATAATTAGGTAATATCCCCTTGATCATGTACAAATCCTATAGGCCATATTGGAAATCAATAATAAAATAAATAATTGTCAATCTTCAACTCCTCGAGTTAATAATGTTGTTACACCTCCAGTGGGGAAAATTCAACCAAATTAGATATCACAACCCAAGATTTTTATTCAATAACCAATGATAGCTACACCACTTATGTCTTGTTACTCCACTCTAGATGTAAAATAACTTATGCATGTGATTAATACTCTATAGTCTAAGGTGTTACATCTCAAGAAGGAAGAAACTAGGCCAACACACACCTTGGAATCTAATATTCTCTTACATACACATTTTATACATCACATAATGGAAAATATTTTGATGTCCAATTTAGTGGCACCCAACCTGACATGATATGATATAAAGGGTGACCTAGATCATCACCTTAGATCCTTTCACATACCATGTTAGGACTATGTGTCTAATGATTGGATTTTTACAAAGTTATTTCCATGCAATCTCAAGGATTATGCCCTAAAATGGTTCTATGATTTGATAAATCATTCCATCATGGCATTAAATCCTTTATCTAACATGTTCATATCACACTTGTCTATTAATATCAATTATAAGATAATATATGCATAAGTGGCATAGTTAAATCAATATTCAAATGAGCCTATCACAGATTATATCTTATGATATAAGATAATATCATCCAAATTGATTATCCCCATGGTAGGCATAGATCTTCAAGATATATTTAAATATATTCTATTAACAAGAATGCATGAATCTATCTTGTTAAATAATTTTATTACATTTACCAATTTGTTCCATATAATTAAGGAAAGATAGGTAAGCTCTTATCAATATGCAAACTCAAGTACACAACTAGATCATAATTAGCTATTAATATTTTAAAAATACCTCAATACAAGGTAAGGACCATAAAGAACAAAAGTGATCAAAAGGCCACAGTCAATGTAGCTTTCAAGCCATCTCCTAGATTGGTTTTATCCACTCCTTAGCACAAAGTCTTCACTAATCTTTCAAAGTCACCAGAATGAGTTATAAAACAAATATTGGAATCCAATGTCATATCTCTCCCTCCCATTAAAGAGGTTGATATGGCATGGCCTCTTCCAAAAATTTATGATTCAAATGAATTCTATGAGTATCACAGGGCACCAAACCACATGACAAATAGATGCATTAGCCTAAAGAACAAGATATAAGATCTCATTGAGGATAACATTATTGATGTGACCACACTCATAGAGGCACCAAAAACCAATAAATAGAGGCTAAAGCACTAAAAATATTTTCAAATACTTTCTTAAAAGATATATCGAATGAAGCAATGAGCACTTCAGGTGTTCACTATACATATAAGGTGTATCCACCACCAAATTCATATCACATAATTATAGAGGATACACATCCACTACATAACATTATTAGCATGCATCACACTAAAATACCACCTATACCATTTATCACATTTTTAAAGTGGGAGATTATGGATGATGACACAGATTTACATGTGTTCTTCATATAAGCATATATAGACCACCATATTATTCAAAGTGTTATATTTGACAATGGGTCAAGCATAAACATGTGCACCATAACACTCTTACAATACTTTAGATACCTAGAGAGAAATATATTCCCCATAGATATAGTCATTAGTGGTTTTAGTAGCCACATTCAGAGCTCTATCAGGGATATTATGCTTCTATTATAAGATGGATGAACACACATAGCTACACAGTTCCTAGTATAGATGTATTTGATATATTATTGGGTAGGTCATGATTAAAATAGCTCTGATCCATCCCATCTATAGTATAATGATGCTTGAAGTATATACATACTAATTAGGTGGTTAACATTGAGGGTGTCCCATATGAGTATCCTATACCCATCCCATAAGTAATTTTAGCATAATTTCTAGATTCTATTCCATCATAGACACTATTTCTAATTCCAAAACCCTTACCATATATTGGATATCTATCAATTACAATTAAGAGTACAACTCTATTGCATGCATCATAGTGTTCAGTAGAGTCATTAGTGAAGGCTAAGTATAATCCTATAGTATCTACATGTATGCATACTCTCCCATATAGATTATTACAAGAGAGACCCATACATCAGAGATAAATCATAAATTATAAAGGACCTTCCTTTACTAAATTCATTCTAAGATTAATTTTATTGGGTTCTAGGGGTTCTTGGCATAGGGCACCTACAACACCTATAGATTTTTCTTTTACTAGATGGGTCACTAATACCCCTATAGTTTATAGGAAATCATAGTTAGTGCCATAACATAATATCATCACTACAAAGGTATCCTTAAACTTATATTACACAAAAAAATATATCATGGGCTCATAGGTACCTTTTCACACTACATGCATGATCAAAGTTCCCTTATTTGACATAGGTCATGGTGTTATTGAGTCTCCCATGAGACTCATTAGTTAGTATAGTTCCTACCCTTATAGATACTTTCATTATCTCTATCACTTATTGTATATATTTTAGTTCCATTTAATTGTACATGTATTATACTCAAAAAACACAAAAACAAAATAACATGTCAAAATACAAAAACTTTCAAATATTTATAAAATACAAAATTTATAGACTATATGCATTATTATGTTTACATTTATACTACTTGCCAGATATTACATATTTTTATCTATCCTATTATATTTAGTTTTATCATACACGTATGCTTCACTTATTCTTGTTGAGTGCCTACAAATTACATATAGGACCCTAGTCCACTACACTGATCTAGAATTTCTATCATCTACCCACTGGGGACATATAAACTGATATAGGTTTATACATTTGATAAATCCACCCAATTGAGGGCATCTATTACAAAATTTTTACTACAAGGTTCTATCCTTACACTCTATACATTATATATTATGCATTGATACATCTTGATATTAATAATTATTACTCATTACATAGATTTTTTGTTGACTATGTCACATCTCAGTTTCTCTCTAAGTTGAATAACATTTTTATCCATGGATTATTATGGTTGTTATTTGATTAACTACTTATTTATTAATTTTTTTTCATATTCTAATTATGGGATAGTTATATGTTTCTTAATTTATAAGATAAATTTGCTCTGAGATAGTTTTACTTTCATATTCTATACTTGATGATTATGTTTGTTAGTTTATACAAAAATATTTTATGGATATATTTATGTTTCAAGATAAATAACTTCATTATTATGAGATGGTTGCAGGATAGATCCATCCCTCAGAGTGTGATGGAGGGAGGGCATTACCAGAGAGGATAGTATATATGGAGGCATTGGGGATGACAGAGAGAAATATTGGAAACCCATGTACACACCATAGTAGACTAACATGTCTTATGATTAGTGTTGAGTTAGATAGTTATAGTATGTTTTGATTTATATTATATATGTCTGATTTGATCCTGTTAATATTCTATGATCATTTTGTTTTGATTTTATGATTCACTAATCTAGTTGTGTACTAAATTAATAGCTATTGATGTTATTGCTTAGTTGTTTGAATGAATCTTTACCTATCTTGTTATGAATTACCACAATATTAAACATAGATAAATGTTTCTATAAATAGTTCTTTGTTTGGATTCATAGATTTAGGTATTAGACATACTCTAATACTATGATTGATTTAGTTGATTAAGAGATTACTTGTGTTTGTAAGGTTAGTATTATCATTTAAAATAGTTACATAAACCTATAATAAGTTATAGCTATTTATTAAGCATTAATTAAGTACCTTAAGTTGGCATCATAAAATGATATTAATGTTATTGACTTAATACTTCTATAAAGACTTAGTGCTTAGGAAATAAACATAATGCTATGCAAAGTAATAAAGATAAAAACATTATTTAATGATTATATGGACATCATTGTGTTTGATTCTTGGATGACTTGTTATTATTATCAATGGTATTTTAATAATAATATGATATATTTAACTTTTCATATGGTCAATATGTTATGTGGAATTATCGTTTAGTCGACATTGTATATAATTATATTGCTTTAAGTGTTTTATAAAGTCAACATGCATAGATATTTATTGGGGTCAAAAAGCATGCATATTATAAAGGATTATATAATGATTAATTATTTTTTATTGACAGGGTTCAAGATTATTAGGGTTTAGATTAAGGTAAAAGCAGGTTTTGAAGGGGCCCCGAAACCCTCAATAGCTCAAGAAAGATAAAACATTACAAACCACCTGAAAAGGCATAACCACTAAAAAATAGTGGCAAAACCAAGTTTTCAAGGACCTAAAACCAACATAAAGAACCAAAAAAAAACACCCCAGGTTTTACAAGGACATGAAACCTACACAAAACCAGGCAAAACAGCCTAAAAACTAGACAAAATAGCCTGTAAACCAGGCACAACAGCCTGAAAACAAGGTTTTAAAGGGACCTAAAACCTCAAAAACTAGGAACCCCTAGAACACAATGTCAAAGGAGTTACTCACAAATGGCATCTGTCAAAATATCCTTAGCATGGCACGCCTTCCACCCTAAACTCTAACACGGCTTAGGCACAACACGCAAAAGAAAGGTCTCATCATTTCAACTCCACGTACCTGCACCAAGGGTCCAGAAAAAGCCCTACCCATAACAGACAGTGCCTACAGTGAACATCCCCTAGATCCATCACCTCCACCACCCAAAACATCCATCCATACTTCTGTGAGATCATCCCCTCTACATAGAGGAATCACCACCATGGCATTCAAAATTTAAATGAAGAGATCACTGATCCGCAAAGAATAGGATAATGATCAGAACGACATCCATAAAATGGAAAATCAAGGTAGAAAAATAGAACTGCGCACTAATAGATTAATCATTACTAAGCCACACAAATGAACACAAAGAAGGGTTTGAGGGATCCAAGTAGACGCAGACCCCCACCCTTCCTTTACCCTAAAGTAACCATGCAATATAGATATTCAACTTCTGTGTCATGCATCTGCATCCTAAAGTAGATTGGGATCAAGTCAATAGAAGCCATGGCTGTGAGGGTTTAGGTTTCTACACGGCCATCTCCGCGGCCGTGCTCAAGATTATTAGTGTTTATAATCTATTTTGACTTAATTTAATAATAATTTTAGCAAAACCAATATGGGATTTGGAAAGAGTATGTAGGAGAAAATGTTGGTAGACTATTTGTTCAGTTGAGTTGTTCATGACATACATTATTTCAGTCACTACTCTACTAAGGAATGGATGTCGAAAGGTTTTAGAGGCTTATGAGGTGATGGAATATGCAGGCATTTAAAGAAGAAGTAGATAAAGGGTATTCACTCTAAGTGAATACAAAATTCAACTTCCTTGGAATTATAATCATCATTCATAGGTTGGTGATGTACTTTAAATTCATGTTTGATATTTTTATGAATTTTGAAAATGAAATGATAAAAGGGTTTACCAGTTTTAGCTTATTTTGAAATTATAAGAAAAATTATGGTCTAAATCTAGGGCCCTATGGATGGCTTGACATCCATAAAATCCTGCATCCAACCTAAAGTGACCCTAAGTGGAATGGATAGAGTTGTAGGATTTATGTGATGTTTATTTTATCACCATGAAGGCTCTATGTTAATATTTATTTCAAATTTATAAACCCTAAAAATTCATAATATGGTTATTTCATTAAATGGGTATTTATAACTATATTAGGCAGGGTTTTAGACTTAGTTTTAAATGTCGAACCATTTGGGGATGTAAACATTAAGGCAAAAATATATATTAAATTCTATTTTGATTATGAGGGATTCAGATGTGTGTATATACCTAACCTAGAAAGTTTAGGTAAGCACATTATAAGTTTTCATAACAATTTTGATTGTATAGATGAAATGTATATACATAGGTTAGAGGTGTTAGGATTTTAGTGTGTTTATATCATTTATTTTATGGGACTAACACAAGGCTAATCTCCATTATATTTCAAGTCCTTGTTAATATGTTCATACATTTGATGGGACATGCACCCCATGAAGTTGCTCTTAAGGCCTTTGAGAACATTCTCCTAACAATTTTCATATAAAAATTTAATCTTGCTAATCAAAATAGGTGAAAATTGAAGACTAAAGGACATTTTTTTGAAAGTTGAAAAGTTTCTGTATGTAGTCACAATATTTATCTCTAGAATCATAATATTTCCATAATATCACTAATCTTACAGTCATGGTTTTTTCTTAGTTGTGGCATTTTATGTCTAACCATCAAGGTTTTTGATAACCATTTATGCTTGTTACAAAACTTATGACATCACAATATCACTAATGTGGAAGTTACGATATTTTGTTAAAAGTAGTGATATTGCAATATCATTACTTTTAAACTTGAGATATTTTCATAAATTATATGATATTTTTACAACTTTAGGGATATTATGTTTAGCCGCTATCAGTTAAGAACTAACCATTTCATGCCTCAAGGTTAAGTTATAATATCATGACTCTAAGAGTAGTGATATTGTCTTTATTTCCATGATTTTATGTTTAAAAAAGTGATATTGCATTTAATACTCTATTTTCACACAAGTTGTGTTATTGTGTTAATAATCATGATTTTGTAGAGGTATTTGTGGTATTAATCTATGTTTCTATGGTTTTACACTATGTGTAAAAAAATTAGAAACTTAAGAGCAAGATTTGGGAAGTCATTTAATCACCCACGATTTGATCCTAAGCATAATGACCCCATAACATGTTTTTTAAGGACCCAAAGGCCAAAATGAGACATCTAAAACACTCTAAACTTGAAAACTTCACATTTTAAATTGGTTTTTTTTAAAATATCTTTCATTCAAATTGTTTTTGTTTTGTTTAAAGCTTTCAACAATAACAAATGCCAAGGGGCCCAAAATTCACAACACATTTCATTTTGGTGAAATAAAATGACTTTCACATTAGTTACATACTCATAAGAGTTTTTCATTTTATGCTTATTTGTTGAAATTTTTTGTTTAAACAAGATAAGTGATGCATGAATGCTCTTCCCCTATCCTTTTTAGGAAACTTTGGTGATAAAAAATGCTCAGTTATTTATTTATTCCAAAATCATGGAAATAAAGTCACTAAGGCCCTCCTTAAATTCACATGATTTGGGTGACCCCAAAATGACCTTAAAATCTTTTCACTTTCTTTTATTTTCATGCATTTTTGGTTTATGAGTGGGAGTTCATAGCCTCCTCATGGGTTCTCTAAGGAAGCATTGAATAGGGAATTCATCTCCTGATATCATTTCAACCCCACTCCATGGTGGGGTATATAAATTTAGGGTGAAACTTTGGGACACTTATTTTGAGTGGTTAAAACAAGCTTTGTTAGTGGTACTCATCCTTGGAACAAAAGGGTAACTCAAACATCACACTACATTGAGTAAATGATGGTTGTAGTGATTATGAAAAGGATAATACCTTTTCACAACAAGTCATTTATTGTCGATCCAAATGACATGATTGCATATTTAGTGTAATCCATACTTGGAACCATGTAGAAATGAAGAAAAATTGATAGTTTAAAACAACCCCACTTTTTTCAAACATATTATTTATGGAAGGTGAGTAGATTGAAGTTCCATGTCATAATACAAACTCTTGAGAAAAGAGGGGGCCTAAAATCCCTAATTTCCATGCACTTTTACTTTTTGTATCAAATATTAAAATACTATCAAGAGTGATTATATTGATAGAATTAAACTTTACTATCCAAATTATCAGTTTTAGGATTTAAGACATTACACTTAGGTGTTTATGTCATTTTATCCTTTCTTGCATGGTCTTGAGTCTAAATTTTTGTTTGTCATGCAATATATATAAACAATTATTTTTTATACATCACTCCTTTATTTTTAGAGGCATTAATCTACCCATTTGATATCACACCTTTGCCTTAGTCTTTGACAATCATGTTTATGTTTGTTACTTAATCAAAAAATATGTCGTTATGTTGCCTAATTCATTTTGAGTATTGTGAATTTGAGTCTTAAAACAATCATTTGTCATACCTTTATATAATAATAACATTGTTACACCACTAATTTTTTTTTCAAATACTTATTGTCTTGTGTCCAATTCCAATTTCAAAATTTAAACCATGTGTTCCCTTTAGATCTATACCCAATATTATTAGACCATCCATTCTTATCTAGCTTGTTGTTTGTTTAAAGAATCCTAGTTTTCTAATTTGAGTTTGAAATTAGTATTTACAATTTCAATTACAAACATTGGTTGATTTATGCCTATGCCTTGTATAAATTTGGCCTAGGCATTGATCTTTCTCTTTTGAGTTGTGTAACTCAACCTAATTTCTTATTCTAATTGAAAACTAGTTTTGTGCCTAGATTCTAGGAAGTAGTCTATCTTCCATTTGCCTATTGTTTCATGTATTTTGCCAAAACATCAAGTTTTTACTTAAATCAAAATGCCTATCTTATGCCAAAGTGTTTCAAATTTGTTAGATTCAATCTCTTTCCTTTTAGACCTTGTTTTGTTTAAATTTTAGCTTTTATGCCTATTCCAAAAAGACCTATCAATACTTATTTTGAGCCTATCTTTTATACCTTGTTTTCCAAAACACCTATCAGATTTCATTTATTTGAACCTATTTTAGAATTGTTTAAAACACTTTGAACCTATATTTGGCATTTCATTTTTATTTCATATGCTTGACCTTTTGTTTAAGACATTTGACATTCGACATTTGGTGTTCAACTATTTTATACCAAGTTTTATCACAAACCCTTTTAGATATATAGCTCCTTTTCTTACCAATTCAAACCAAGTTAAAAACATTTGTCCTTTGGAAATTAGTTTTCAATTTTTTTTATAAATCTAGGCCTTTTCCATGAAACATTTATCATTGAGATGGATATGTCTCGTTATAATCGTAATGGAGCCATGTATAATCCACATTATGATAATGTGGTCACACAAGATGACTTTTTTCATGACCCATATGCTAATGATGTATTTTTTGAGACATATCCTTATCCTCCTTACAATTCTCAATCTAGGGAACAAATCCAAGATCCCTTAGCCCACTATTTGGTTCACATGCCTCCATACATGGAGTAGAACCAATAACAATCAACACAATACCTTGCTAGTATACCATCAATTGTGGAACAAGTTAAAAAATAACCGTACTACATTACTATGCCATAAACATATGATCTTTATTTTTTTATTATCACTTACTTATAAACAAGGAAAAAAATTTAATCAGAGTTGCATAGGTAGGGGCCAAGTTTCTAACAGACTTGCTCCACAAAAATTTACCTAGTCTAGTTAAAGTGCCTTTAGTTATACCTTATAACTAAATTGTCAAACATGACTCTTCTATCAATCCTCAAATGTTCATGTTAATTTTATATCAAGACCCACATATGATTTTAATATTAAAGGGACTCATTAAGAACCACTTTTTACAAATGCAACAAGTATACCAAACCTATCTAAACTTAGCATGCAACTTTAATAACATGGACAAGTCAAATACTCCAGTCATTGACTTATCTCCTTTAACATGGGAGTTAATAAAATTAATAGGCTAAGATAATTTAGGTATAGACCTATTTACACAATACACTTCAATTGGAGACATGTTTAACACCCCAACTATTGAATAAGTGTTTACTACTTCTACACAGATGAATGTGCCAAATATAGTGGATAACATGAAAGTGTCATCCAATCAAGTCCAAAGTATTTTAAATACATTAAAAAATAGTCCAAAATAATTTCCTTTATTAAACACCACAATTGGTTCAAATTAGCAGGGGATAGGAAATCCTACATCTCAACCACAATAGACTACCTCTAATCCTCAATGAACTACTTCAATTATATAACCACAAGGATTAAGTAATCAAACACAAAGTAGTGCCTTACCTCAAAAAAACATGATGAATGTTAATCTAACACAATACTGATGAATAAAATTACACAAAAATATGTATATTCCAATATACCAATGTAGCAAAGGCAAAACATTTCACCACCTCAAAAGGGAGTAACAAATGTTCCACCTCATCAAGTGGTGACAAGTACACCTTAACAATCATAGAAAAACATGCATTATAAAACATTGTCTAATAAATAATGTATATATATTGGTTAGATATAAATTTTGAATATCCAATAAACATCTACTCCAAAATAGGTGTTCATGTAACAAAGAGGTACTACTATTCAACAAATAAAAAATAGGCAACAATTATCTTTTACACCAAACATGCCATGAATTCAATGATAGGGCCTTTTTTAACAACAAGTTCCCCTTATTCATATAGGTTTTAATATTTTTAATTAAGTCCCTACTCAACCTTAATAAGCATATTATTTTACCCCAATCCATATCCTTCCATCTTAGCCTTAATTCCCCCAAAACTAGGCCTATATATTGAATCTAAACTAGAATATCACACTGCAATGTGTGCAACTCCAATAATTGAATCATAATCTAAAAATGATTATTATTAGTTAGATCCCTAACCAATTCAACATTCCACAACAAACCATACATCCATTATACCCTGGTCAAGGTAATCAACCTTTGACCACCCAGCCTTTACCTTAGGCCAATGTTCTATCTAGTTTCTTAGCTCAAGAACTACAATAACTGAAGGATGAAATTACCACCATTCATGTATGGAAATATACTAAGAAGTTTAATTTGGATTAAATTTTTTCCTACCCATTCAACATGGAGTATCTAAAAATACCATTTCCTCTACAGTAAGAACCACTTAAATTTGATAAATACAAGGGTAAAGGAGACCCTAAGGCCCATTTAATAAAATTATTTTTTTACTTTCCAACCAATAAATTATAATGAAATATACCTCATAATTTTGTTTACATATATTCTATAAAGATAATATTTGGAATGGTTCCTAAAATTTTCAAAGAATTTAATATCTAAATTTGATGACCTTTTGAATAAGTTTGTGCAGTATTTTTCCTACAATCTTGAACATGAGAATACGTTGGTAGATTTGACTTAGGACAAGTAGAAAGTTGGTGAAATTTTTTCAAGATATATATAGTGATGGAGATCACTTTAAATTTATTTCACCCATAGCTTACTAGATGAACAACTAGCCATTATGTTTACCAAAAATTTGCATAGTGAGATATCCTATCATCTAGAGCTTTTGTGTTCACATAAATTTAAGGAGATCATTAACAAAGGTTTTCTCATTGAAAAGGACCATATTAATAAATGGATTATAAATCTCACCTCATTGAAACAAAACCAAGGAAATGGTTAAAATTAGAACCAAAACCAAGTCTAAGCACAAGCATCAGCACTAGCCCAAACCAGTAATTATGATAAATCCAAGAAATTCAAATGCAACAAGAATGTTGTTGGAAATAAATTAATCAAGTCACATAATTTATAAATGGTGAAAAAATCATATAATCAGCCAATGTTTTAATGAAAAATACTCCTCACTAGAAACCCATTCAATAAGTGTATCCTTCACAATAATCTAGACTAGCTCACTGAATGTAGTAACCATTATATTTGTAAACCCCTCCTCCAAGAATAAATGTTCCTACTTTTCAATTTTTTAGTAACCTTGGATAACCCATTAAATATATGTTTCAAAATCTATCCATATCTTATCTGATTAGTTGGCCAATTCTAAAGCATTATCTTGAAGGCATTCCTTATCTCAACTAGTATAGAGATAATAAATTCTATGAATACCATTAGGTTCATGGACATAATATACAATTTTATGTATAGATCAAACACCTCATACAAAATATATTGGAAAATAGGGAGATTACATTAGATAATAGAGCTTATACATCCAATTAGATACCATGTATCTATCAAAACCCTTTTCCACAACATAATAATAATAACAACCAATTGCAACAACACAAGCTGGAACCATAATAATAATAGTATCAAAAATTGAGGTAACACTAGCCATACCAATATTAGCAACAATAGTGATAACTAAATGGATGAAACCAAGGCTAGAATGATTATAATACCCAAAAGACTTACCACATAGTTGTACATGATTACAACAAAGTTTTAGGTCATATTATAGGGGTTTCATTCCCACCATCACCATTAATTTAGGAATAAGTGCTAATATAATATTATTATTGATAAATAATTCTAACCAACCCATTTATGCCAATGATCTTTCCTTGACCTAGGATTGCATATAGGTACACCAGTAAGTAGGGATTACAAATTTTGGATTTTCTACCAATAACTCATCATTATCTATTGACCACATAAAATTATAATGATAATTGATACTTATCATATATGTCCCCTTGCCACTATCATTTTCTATAAATAATGATCTTTTATCTAATCTTGATAGTGTAATCATAACTTGATAGTCAAAGATTATCATTCTAATCTTACGACCATCTGCCACCAAACCCATCCAACCTATCATTATGATTAGGAATAATCCATAATCCACTATAAAAGAAAATACATTTGATATTATGGATTAAATTTATAATATTCTCTCACAAATTTCAATTATATATATATTATGTATATTTACGATCTATAAAAACATCCTAACAGAGTTCCTAAGCCAATCCAAAGTTCCCACTGACATATCCCTAAAAAATTCCAAGATTTGGTTGGACATCTATCCCCATGCCAACATTTAACCTTTGAACAAAGAGATATGTCATCCCTTGGACCTCTCTATAATAATCCATTATACATTAAAGTTCTCATAACATGACACAAATTAAAGCATGTCCTCATAGACAATGGATCAAGATTGAATATTATGTCTCTGAAGCTCATCAATCATCTTGGATATATAATAACTAATCTACAATTGGAGACAATCACCATTAAGGCATATGACAAGAGTAATAATCACAAGGTATCATTAGTTTTCTAGTTATCAATGGGCCCTTGACTTATGATACACTTTGCCATGTGTTAGACTTGTATTTATCTTATAATTTGATTTTGGGTAGACCTTAGATACATTAGATCCATGAAATCCCTTCAACATTGTACTAGTGTCTTAATTTCTCTCATTTTTTCATGAAGGTCACCATCAATGGATATTTTTAGCCATACAAACATTGTAATCATTTGGAGGCTGAGTAACAAATCTATAACTACCATTTTACATTTAAATATGGTTCTTAAATAGGACAAAGGGAAAGAAATACTTGTCAATTTAGTTGAGGCCAATTGCATTGACCCAGGTACCCTTAATTCATCTTCCCTTATTCCACCTCCTAAATTATCTAATCATTTTACCATTTTGGCTAATATCTCATGAGAGTATTTGAATCATGATGTGTTTCACATTACCAATCTTATATAAAACCCCAAGTCCTATGGAAGACCTAAAACCAAGCCACCTTTCATGGAATGGTAATGAAATGGAAAAGGCAAATTGCATAGTCCATCTCCTATCATTTTCACACCAACCACTAGCTTAGAAAAAAATACACTTGCAAATGATGAAACCTAGTTATATAATGATAAACTAGTCAAATATTATAAACATGCCAAATACCCCATTCTAATAAAATCATGGAGAATCAAGCCTATGAATTATGAGGCCTAAATCCAAATCATCGAGGAACACTTTATCCAATCTCTATAACTAGGTACAAAGGAACTTATAGTCTTATAGTTAAACTACTTGTGGGTGACCCCACCTATCGTATTCATAATCCAACACTAATGACTAGTGATGATAATTTTAGTAGTGAAGTAGAGTCTAATCACATCCTTTATGAAGATCTATCCAATACCAATTTGTTTGACACCCATGTCATTTTTACCCTTATCGCAATTAATTGACATAATCTACTTCCTTTATATCATCCTCAACTTAGAGCCTGAAACTGACAAGAATCGAAGTGCTTATAGACAAGTCTAAAAATGACGGGGCATTTTATGATTTTCTAGGTCTAATATATAATATTCCATTGGGAGACCAAAATTAATGGTTCTCAATAAAACTAGATCCTACAACCTATTTTGGAGAATGGGTGATCACCCTTAGCTATAAATAAATAAATAAATAAAACATTAAGGTCCCAAAGTGAAAACCTCTTTGAGGCACATTTGGATCAAGGTAAAATTAAAGATAAAGGTTAGTCTTCTAGTGAAAATATATTTTAGGTGCCATTATAGGGGGTGTTCATCTTTCCTCAAACATAGATCAAAATACCACTAATGATGAACTTGCTTTTGGATTTGAATTCAGTTCTAAAGATCAACATGCCTTTGACTAAATCATCCAAGAGTTTCTAACAATGTTTTTTACTTAGACATATATACCATTGGGAGGTTTAGATTCATATTTCCTAGGAGAAATTGAATAACCAATCCAAATAGAGAAATTTTCCATTACGAGCCAATTTAAATAATTGCCAACCATTCTCAAAGATGGATTAACTCTCCTTGTATAAGACACTAGAGAAGTCAACATCAAGACTCCAGATGACCTAAAATGGATAAATTTAGGTACGTTTCTCACTAAAAATGAACATGAATTCTTTACATCCATTTTGAGGGATTTTTTTGACATCTTTAATTGGGCCTATTCAAACATGATAGGTTTGGACCCCACCTTGGTTGTACACGACCTTGTTTTACATCATAGTTCCAAACTTGTGAATAAAAAATTGTGCAAGATGCATCATTGAATTTTTTTATTAGTAAATAAATAATTATAAAATCTCTTAGAAGTGATATGTATTTGATCGATAAATTATTCAGAGTGGATCTTAGATGTTGTGCTAGTTAGTAAGAATCCAAAAGGAATTAGAATCTGCATTGATTTTAGAGATATAAACAAGGCCTTCCCTAAAGATGACTTTCCACTACTAAACATTAACATGATATTTGACTCTATAGTGGGGTACAAAATACTTTCACTAATGGATGGATTTTCAGGTTATAACCAGATCAAGATTATGCCAAAATACTAACATAAGACAATGTTAACCACTCCATGGGGAATTGTTTGTTATTAGGTTATGCCATTTAGTCTCAATAATGTTGGGGACACAAACCAAAGATCCATGAACATCATATTTCATGATATGATGCATGACATTATTGAAGACTATGTCGATGACATATTGGGTAAATCAAAGACCTAGTTGATCATCCATCTGCACTATGCAAAATATTTGAGAGGTTCCATGAATACAAAGTCAAACTCAATCCTAAAAGGTGTGTTTTGGAGTTACTTTAGGTAAATTTATAGGCTTCATCATCTCTCATCAACTCATTAAAATTCATCCATCCAAATTACAAACCATTACAAAGATGCCACCACCTTCTAATTTGAAGTATCTCCATAGTTTACAGGGCAAGATCCAGTCTATTAGTCACTTCATATCATAGTTGGTTGATAAATACCATCAATTTACACATTTAATGAAGAAGGGTGTCACATTTCATTGGGATTTATAATGCTAGAAAGAATTTTAGCACTTGAAGGACTATCTTTCCAATATACCTATTTTATTTCCACTTATGCTAGGAAAGTTGTTCCTATTATATCTATCTACCATAAATAAATCCATGGGGGCACTTCTAGCTCAGCATGATGATAATAGAAAAGAACGTGATGTGTACTATTTAATTCATACATTGGTGATGTATGAACACAATTATATGCCTATTTAAAAATCTTGTTTAGATAGCCCAAAAGATACAACACTACATGTTAAACAACAAGACCATAGTTATTTCTAAAGTAGATCCACTATAGTATCTACTATTTAAGAAGTCTTTATAAGGCGGCATGGTCAAATGGATCATGCTTCTGAGCAAGTTTGAGATAGAATACATCAACTAGAAGGCCATCAAGGGATAAGTACTTGCAGATCAGCTTATTAAAGGTCCCCTTTAAGATACTAAACCTCTAACATTTCAATTCCCAAACGAGTCTATTATGACCATCATTGAAATACCAATTGAGGATTAGTACTAGAAGCTATATTTTTATGGATCATTCACAACACATGGATTGGGGGAATTCCTATTTATTGTTACACTATAGGGGGATATTATCCCTAAAGCATTCCATATCAATTTTCCTTTTACTAACAACATGGATGAATATAAATCACTTATTTCAAGGCTTCAATAGGTAATACAATGTACTATACAACAACTCAAGGTTTATGGTGATTCTTAGTTAATCATTAATCAGGTTATAAACCAATTTTAAACCAAATATTACAAGTTGGTGCCATACAAGGCCATGATTGATACTCTCAAATAATAAATTATTGATGTATAGTTTGAACACATTCCAAGGGCCAATAATAGAATAGTAGATTCCATTGACACCATTGGCTCTTTGATCCCTCAACTAAACAAGGCAAAATAATATCAATTCTTAATTGAAATTCTTCTAGTGCCTTTTCATGAAACTTTAACCATCACAATGATCTATGATATTATTGGTCCCAGTTCTATATGGCATTTATTTTATTATTTTTAGAATAATGGGGTTTTATTCCTAATTAAATAAACATGTATGAACAAAGTAAACTAGTAAATAACATGCAATAATTAAGCTATTGATTAATTCAAAAATATTTGTATTTTTTTCTAAATAAATTAATAAATAAGAAAAATATGACTTAGTATATTTTGAAAGATCTAAACTAAGACAGGGTTTGATACTGGAGGACCAAGACTAAGAAACTATTAGAAACTAGATCCTAAGGTTTATTTCTAGATTAGATATGAGCACAAAAAGTGGGGTACCCTATTTTTTGGTGCTATATTCATTTTCCAACACGATTGTCTATGTGGTATGATCTTTTTAAGTTCTATTTGATAGGCCTATGTTACCTTTCAGTGAAATATCAAAGCTTGGAAGTCTATATAGCTTGTTGTGCATCTATTTTTAACCTTTAATTCCCTAGGAGATCTTTATGCTTCAAATTGAATGGAAAATTAGAAAGATAGATAAGGGTTTAGTGTGTAAAGGATACAATATATGCACTTCATACCCTATGTGTGAGCATTCTACCTACATATCAATACTTTGAAGAGAGATCAAGCTAATGTAGTTCTCCCATTAAAGTGATTAGTAAAATTGTGTATGATAAATTCAAGTAGATGAAAAATTGGATGTACTTTGGATGGCTAGTGATTGGTGTAAAGGTTTTAATAAGCTTGAATTGATCTTGGAAGGTTGTATGTAGAGAATAGGGAAGAGTTCTTGAGTGTACTTTCTTCTATTCTTCCTCTTCCCTTTTAAATGAGCACCAACCCTTTTAAATGGAATTTGATTGGCCTTTTATAGGGAAACTAATGATCATGGGTTAAATGAATTTGTGTGAGGCCGATAGGGAAAAGGATAAAGATCTAAAAGAATCTAACCATTAGGACCAAAAATGAACTTCGACAATAACACCAAAATTAGGACACCCTGGGTTTCAATGCTCTTGTCCAAGTTGGGTGTTGTTTTCCTAAGGGAATAAGACCTAAGGGGATGGATCTGATCCCAAAAGGATTAAGTATAGAAGGATGGGAATGACTAAGAATCAGTAAAAGAATATCCTAGAAGGGTTGTGTGAGTAAGAAATATGACTTATGGATCAGGTGTCATTATCCATGCTTAAGTCATCCAATTTTTCATTTTATATGACTACATCCCCCCCCCTTATTCTAGTGATTTAGAAAAGTGAAATACTAGGATAAAGGAAAGTAAAAAGCACACCTAAACTTACCTATAAGGGAAATTCTCATAAAGTTGTGTGATGTTAGATGTGCATAGAGAGAGCATGTTGTGAAGTGTGAATCTACAATAAAAACATAAAAGTAGATCAGTTCTTACTAAATATGATATATATAAAATAAGAAGATATAAAATCTAAGTAAAAGGAATATAAAGGAAATAATACAACTCATTAGGTATGTGAACCAATACAAAACCTATTATGATGAAAGATTATGATAGATGATGTTGGGTTTATGTTGAATCAAGAATAATATCATGAATGGAGTTGAGTGCTCAATTCCTCCAAAGGTGGATCAAGAATGAGAAGGTTGTCCCTTTGTATTGATCATCACTAGCTAAGTGAAGTTAATGAATCATGCATGTGTTAATCAATATCTGTATTATGTGTCCAATCACTCTGAATAGGTGTCTTAAGAATACAAACATTAGCCCTTTGGTTCCATCATTACCCCATGAAGTGAAGCTATGAATTGATACCAGTATAGAATAGATGCCATATGATATGGATCATATATTCCATGGATGTTCTATAAATCTGACAATGTGGCATGGATAACCTTAATGTATGCTAGAAACTAGGCCACTCTTGGCCATTTCAAAAGATGGAGGTGAGGTTTGTATGAAATCCACTCTTAAATTTATGTACTAGGCTTATATGAAGGTCAACTCATAAAATTGAGTACTCAAAAAGTTAAAATTATATTAAAGTTCAACTTGAAAGTGATTCCAACCACATGTAGATGGAGTAAGGCACACAACTACTGAAAAACCTTGAATAACAAACTAAACTTAGAAATAAAAGAAGACCAATGTGCCACAAACATTTCCCCCAATCACTAGTGTCTGTAACATGGATTATGATCTAGAAGTTATGTTAAATACCTAATCTAAAACTAAAAGTGAGAACCATCATGTCACACATGATAACCCCCTATATCTGGATTCTCTGATAAAACTATACTGAACTACTAATTTTGATTGATCTAGATGTGCAAAAATTGTATTTGAACTAAAATTTTTGCTTATTTCTAGAAAAAATAAGTGGCTTTTTACATAGATAAGTGCACCAAAATGAGGACACCCCTATGTTTGGTGCTATTATCCATTTTTTCACTTCTATCTTATGATAAAATTGGTTTTTGATCTAAAATTGTCATTATTTTTTTTGCTCTATTCTAACTAGTTTAACCTCTCGATTTTGAACTGGGTGATCTGAATGTTATTGTTTTGATTATTAGGAGCTTTGATCTTTATGACAAAACCCTCATTTTTCCCCCTTCTTATGATGGTAGGAATGATGAACTTGAAATGACTGCCCTTATAATAAAAGATTCTTGTAAGTGTGTTATGCTACATAGATGTATGATATAGTAGTGATAATTGATAAGATATTTGTAGATATATCAATGTTTGTATTGATAGATTATTGGATCAATAGTGGTATTCATAGATATATATAACAATGTAAAAGCACCTGTAATGTATTGAACTAGAACTAGAAATGGTATATGTTATTTTTTAGTTAGTTTTTAGTTGTATGGATGGATCATGATGTCCACCATGGCATCCAAGAAAGCAAGGGAAATGCATGATGTGGATCATGTCATTACATATATTAAGAATAAAAATAATAAATCAATAAATTAAGCAAGTATACAAGAATGGCCAAGGGGCCATGTAAAAAAAGGGACATGGGCATATGTCACTCAAACTAGAAAGTAAGTGTAGAAAACATGTTCAAATTTCATTTACATATACAAGTGAAACAAGCAATGTTGGCACAAGGGCCACATGCACATGGAAGAGTAAAAATGAAGGGAATTGGAAAATGTATAAAGATATACACACATAAATAGAAGTAAAGGAAATTATAAAATTTCCTAAGGCACACATAAGAAAAAAACTAGAATGGGAAATGCAAACACATCTAGCTACATAAAGCAAGAAAGGAAAACATATAAAATTGAAATGTATAATCACACCTAACTATTGAAAGTAAGAGTGAAAGTATGCAAAACATGATTAGTAAAATACTAAGTATATGCTAAGAGATACACAAGTGTTAGATACTAATAAAATTTTGATATAGTAATCTATGTAATTTGGTAAGTAATGTACATCAGCATGATAACTTAGAGTGTGTAGTGTAGGAATGGCATACCCTAGATGGTGTAGTCATGTGGAATGTACCCCGATTGGGTAGGTATACTTATGTGTGTCTTAAATGTATAGTTAGGAATGCCCCCTCAATGGGTAGAGTGAAGAAATAAATTAGATGGATGTCACTGCACACACTCAAAGAAGATCAAGTGAATCATGGTAATGTAAAAAAATCAACATACAATAGCATGAAATGGCAAATGTAAGTCCTACCATGATAGTAGTAATGTAAAGCATGGATGATGCATACAATCTTTTTTTTTGTTATTTTCTTTTACATATTTGATTTTTTTAAATTTTTATATAAGTTATGTACAAGAAAAACTAGGAAAAAATGATACTAACCAATTATTCTCAGATGATATTCCCTTTCATGGTGTCCTATATTGAACACCTGAATCATGCATGATCATGAGGCACAATTGAATGTCTAAGATTGTAAAAATAAAATTTGTGTATATTATAACTAATTTGAAATCTCTAAAGTGGAAATTAAATGTGGGATCCCCCTATAAATTTGAGAAGTAGATGCAACTTTAGGGCTCTTAGGGACCCATATGGAATTAGAAAATGCTCTCTGAATAGGCAAACTCTATGTAGCTACATGAGACCTTAATGTTACTACTCTAGGTGTGAACATTGTAGCTAGAAGCTATCTAGACTCTTAAAACTATGGAGGTATGTGAAACCTATATATTGGTGATGGATGTCACAACTATGGATGGATCTGAAGTGGAAGTAGAACTAAAACTAGAGGAGAAACTAAAATAGGTGGAAGACCTAGAGCTAGTGTTTGTAAACTGGTAGGTGGCTCTAAAATTGGGAGTGGTGACTCATAAGGAACTTAATCAACTATAATAACCTAATTAGATTGAATTAATTTCATGCATATGTGAAATGTAGATGTTACTGCACTAAGTTTTTGAATCCATGGTCAACTAAGTAATATGTCAAATACTCCTACACTGGGAACTATAGTGAATGGTGTTGCCAAATATGTAGGACCAACCTATAGTGTAAGTGCTATCTTGCCCAATTAACTCTATATATACCCACTAAAACCATTGATAATTATGTTTGTTAGAGTGATATCCTACTCTGAATAACCCAAATCCTTTAGTAGTGTCAAGGTGCACATGTTAAGGTTGGAACCATTATCAATAAGCACACTATGAATAGGTTGATTATGAATGTGTACTCTGATACAAAGTGCATTATAACTTGTATTATCCTCCATAATATCCTAATATATAAAAGATATTAAAGGTCTAGATATAACTTTGGACTCATACACACCTATCATTCCTCTCAAAGTATGTTCCTCAATTGAAGGTGATTGGTATGTAGCTGGTAGAGGATGCGCTTGGTATGTATGGTGAACACCTAAGGTGTCCTCTATCTCCTATTTAAAATTTAGTGGAAATAGATCTAAGAATATTTTCAAAGCTTTATCTTGTGTTGGCTTTGGCTTTGGAGGCTCAACCAAAGTTCTTAGGTTAAGTAGATTGTTATTTATCAAGTCCTAATTCTTATGTCTTAAACTGATGCATCTATTTATTGTGTGGCTTGGTACCCTATGAAAATTGCAAAATGGATGTTGATCATATCCCCATGGAAGAGGCTTCATGGGGTCAACTTCTTAAATAGGAGTGAGAGTGATGATGTTACATTCCAATAACTACTATAAAACCCTTGCTAGAGAAAATAGTAGATTGGTAAATACATGATGAGGAGGTGTTAATAAAACCACATGATAAGGGGGCTCTGAAGATGCATTGACTGTTGGTTGATTCCAATTCTTATTTTTGTTGATTTTGACCTTGTATGGGACTTTACTATTACTCTTATTTATTTTGTCAAAGATTCTTGAGTACTTAAGTTTACCCATTGAAATTAACTTGACTTATAATTTCTTTAGTGTATGACACAACTTAGTGAAGGAAGAGAATCACTTGAACATGACTAATTTATGAAGTGCTAATAGAAGACTCTATTTGAAGAGGTCTTATAACTATTGATCTACCATGGGACTAGTAATCTTAGCCAAGATGGTCTTATACCAAAGAACATAGTTTGTGAGATGCTCCTTTGGTCATTGTTTCTATTCATCAATTTGAGCATATGAAACCTTATCACCAATGTTGATACTAAAATGTGTTAGGAACATGTTTGATAAATGATTGAATACCATGACTAACTAATTTAGTAGACTATAAAACCATTATAAATCATAATGCTTTAGAATCCATGGAAATAGCTTGGTAAGTAGCCAATCATTGGGTACATAATATAAACATGCTACATGAAAAGCTCTCAAGTGTGTCTCTAGATCACCCTTTCCATCATAAAGAGTAAGCTTGGTTTGAACAAAACCTTGTGACAAGGGTGTAGAAGCAATATGACATGCGAATGGTATATGAAGAAGAGTAAAAGAATCCAAATCATGTATAAATCTAGTGGTAGATTTCTCAAGATGTTATGCCTTGGATTGAAGAGATCTTATCTCTTGCACAAGGGCTGCCACATTAGGAGATAGGGATGTACTAGCTGTAGCTGGTGGCATATAAGAAGGTTGGGTTGATATAAGGGGTTATTGAGATATAGTTACCCCTAAAGTGTCATTTTCAAACTGGTGGCTCTATGTTTTGAGTAGATTTACCATTGTTCACTTTTTGTTGTTCCCCTCGTAAAATTATAAACATGTCATCTTGCATATCTAGATGTTTGGTTAAGAGTTCTTGGATTTCTCTTTTATTAGTTTCATCAAAACTGGTATGTTAGGCTATTATGAAAGTAGGAAAATAATTAATAATGTGTTTGAATTTTTTTCAGTAAGTTTTAATAGGCAATGTTATATAAAAGGAAAGTATTTAATATAAGAAACTCAAATTCCTAAAAATAGTTAATTAGAATTTGTGCAAAAAGGATACGGAGCTCCCAAACATGTAAGGTGATACCTCCAGAAGCTAATAGGTTATAATACATGCAAATAAGGACTTTTTAAAAATATTTATGAAAAATAATATGAATTTATGAACTTTAAATTGATATTTTTTGTTTTATATGTAACTAAAAATTTAGAAAATGATTTGAAAAGTATTGGAAAGTAACTAGGAGTTTAGTTGATGCAACTAGAGATTTTGAATGATTTTTTAAAAAATTAATGTAATGATTTTTAAAAATTAATATAATAATTTTTAAAAATTTAGAGATAATTTATATAATTTTCCTTGAAAAATTATGAAAAATAAGAAAATGTTTCTAAAATTAGTAATATATTGTTCCTAGTGTTTGGCATGTGTTTATTTGCAAGAAGGACCTAATATGTGTAAACTAGGGTTTTAATAGAATATGTGATATTTTTGTAATTAAATTATAGATTAATAATTTTTAAATGTGGAAAAAATCAATAATTTTTTCCAAAAAACTTGAAATAATTATCCCTAAGGTTTAGAGGGTTTATGTGCAAAATTTTAAGTAAGTCAGGTTCACCAAATGTTTTATTATTTTTAGAATAATGGGGTTTAATTCCTAGTTAAATAATTAGGTCTGAGCAAAGTAAATTAGTAAATAATATGTAGGAATTAGATACTATTTTGTGTAAACAAATTTGTATTTTTGTCTTTTTTAAATATAGTAATAAATAAGAGAAATCTATTTTAGCTTATTCTAAATGATTTGGACTGAGACAGGGTTTGATGTTGGAGGAACAAGACTGGGAAACTATCAAAAACTATATCCTAAGGTTTATTTATAGATTGGATAGGAGTTATAAAAGTGGGACACCCTATTATTTGGTGCTATAGTCCTTTTTTGGTGTTTTTGTCTAGGTGGTATGAGCTTTCTTAGTTCTATTTGGTAGGCATGTGTTACCTTGCTAGTGAAATATCAAAGCCTAGAAGTCTATAGAGATTGTTTTGTATTTTTTTTTAATTTTAAAATCCTTAGGAGCTATTTATAATTTAAATTGAATGGAAAATTAGAAATATAGACAAGGGGTTAGTGTGTAAAGGATACACTAGACACATTTCACACCCTGTGTGTGGGCACATTGCCTATATACCAATACTTTGAGGAGGGATCAAGCTAATGTAGTTCTCCCATTAAAGTACTTGGTGAAATTATGTATGATAAATGAAACTATATGTACTTTATATGTCTATGGATTGGTGCAAAGGTTTGAATAAGCATGAAATGACCATAGAAAGTTGTATGCAGAGAATAAGGAAGAGTGTTTGAGTATACTTGCTTATATTCATGTTAATCTATTGTAAATGAGTGACAACCCTTTTAAATGGAATTTTATATGGAAAATAATGATCATGGGTTAAATGAATTCATGTGATGCTGATAGGGAAAATGATAAGGATCCAAAAGAATTTGACTAATAGGACCAAAAATGAACTTGGACAATAATGCCAAAATCAAGACACCTTGGGTTTCAATGCTCCTATCCAAGTTGGGCACTATTTTACTAAGGTAATAAGGTCTAGGGGGTTATATCTAGGCCTAAAATAGATACCTATGCCTAAAAAGGTTATGTTTGAAAGGCTGGGGATGACTGGGAATTAGTGAAATAATAGCCTAGAAGGGTTGTGTGAGTAAGAAAGAGGACATATAGATTAAGTGTCATTACCCATGCTTATGTCATCCAATTTTTCATTTTATATGACTAAAATATTCAAACCTCTTTTCCTACCTTCATGACCATATTATTTCATGAAACCTATCATGTAAATAAAAAAAGGCCTTTACCCATGAAGCTACATGTTATATCTTACTTGAACCAACCCTTTATCAAGAAACTTTAATGGAACTCTACTTAATTATTTAAATTTGGAAAAAAAAAAAATTATAATTATGGGAAGTTCATGAAGGATTATGTGTATCCCACACAAGTGGGGCCATCTTGACCAAAAATCTCCTACGTATCAAGTATTCTTAACCAACTATGGATGCAGATGCATCTGCATATGTTAAAAGGTGTGAAAAATGTCAAAGGCATGCCACTATGATTCATGCCATAAAAAAAACACTAAAAAAAATGCTTATACCATATAAATTTTCAACATGGGTACTCAATCTCATTAGGAATATTGGTCTGACCTCATCTAATGGCCATAAACACATCCTTACCACTACTGAATATTTCACTAAGTGGGTTGAAGATATACCCCTCACTTATGTGACTAGAAAATAGATTTCCAAATTCATATTAGACCATATAATATGCTATTATGGTATCCCAATATAACCTTATATCTAAAACAACATGTGAACAATAGGGACAATGTAAATTGATGTCTCTATGTGGATAATATTTGAAACTAGTTTTTTCTCGCCTAGTTGGGCCCCCTGAGTGCAACTAAAGGGATCACGGATCCAATGGAGGCTACTGCCAATGACATTGCCTCTGGGGATCTGTTTAGAAATTTGATAGTGGATAGTCCATCTAATGGATGGAAGAAAGCACTTATAGGTGAAAAGACGTGCCCTTTGAAAAGCATGTTGAGCCTCCCTGTTACCTCTGAGGGCATGGCCCTGAATATCCTAGATGATCTGGTGGAGAAAATCATGGTATTTATGGACCTTACATTGGTAGGTAAGTTTTTTTCATTCTGTCTTAATATTGAAATGGTTAGGAAATGGGTATTGTCTAGGTGGAAAGTTAAGGGTAGTGTTTCGATCATTATCATGGAAAGAGGCATATTCCTTTTTAGATTTATGAATAGGGAGGACATGATAGCTACTCTTGCTGGAGGACCATGGATGTATGGCCCACATTATCTTGCCTTATGCTCATGGAAACTAGGTTTGGATCATAACTCAGACCTTAATAAGACTACTCCTACTTGGGTAAGATTGCCAGGGTTCCCTTTGGAATTTTGGGATGAAAAAATTTTCATAGCTATTGGCAATTCTATTGGCTGATATGTCACTACAAATCACACAACCAGAACGAAGTCCAGATGTGTGTATGCTAGACTTTGTGTCAATGTTGAAATTAATAGGACTCTCCCTACGTTCATAGAGCTAAACTCTAAATATGGGACTTAAACTCAGTCGTTCACTTATTAAAATGCTACCACTTTCTATCAAATATGTAAGATAAAGGGAAATTTAATAACACAATGCATAACAAAGCAAAAGGGAAGGAAATATGATTCCCAAGTTGAAGGGGAGGATCAGGTTCTCAATCACAAAAAGAACAGCAAGTAGGAAATGAAGAGTAATGTGGAAAATCTTGACAATACAAAAAAGGGAGAGGAGGAGACGGGGAAGGAGGATATCACTAGTAGTGAGGGAAAAACTATCCCAAAGGAAAATATAATATCAAATGATAGTTAGAAGGCTATATTAAACACAACCAACCCTCTAGAAAAATAGACTAATATGTCTAATGAAGGAGAGAGAGGTAACCATTTGATAGAGGAAGTCAATGAAGAAGAAAAAGTTCTAAGAGATGGATAGGAAGAAGTAACTCTAAAAAATCCCACTAAAGGAGAAGCAGACTTACAGTTAAATACAGACATTTTCCATGCTCTAGAAGTCAGAGACCAAGTAGGAAACTATTTAGCAATAGGTGAAATAGGACAAAGTGGTAGTAATGAATAGGAAGAATGGGTTACCCAAAAGAAAAAGAACTAAAAAGGTAAAAAAAACTATAGATGTTGGCACTGAGGCCAAACAAGGGAGACCAACCCTAAGAGAAATATGAAAAAGAGAGATTGCTAGGGAGATTGCCAGTGGTAAACAGAAAACACTGGAGACCCAACCCCCCAAACCCTCTAAATGAGAATATTATCTTGGATCCTAAGGGGCTTTAACAGTCCCTCAAAGTAGTTTGAGGTTAAAAATTGCATTTTAGATAATAAATTATATATTTTATTACTCCAAGAATTTAAGATGAATGAGGAGAGTTTTACAAAAATTGCTACCTATATATGGCCTAAGGTGGCTTTTTGCATTAGTCTAGTTGAAGTGGCTTCAGGGGGGATTGTCACTATGTGGAATAGGGCTAAAATATAGGGGTCTCTTATGGATTATAATAAGCACTTATTGATTACCAATTTCTCTATGAAATCTTTGAACTGGTTGTTGATCAATGTCTATGGACCGAATAACAAAGCTTTGAGACAAAAATTATGGATAAACTTGAGTAGTTTTAGGAATAATCCCTAAAACACTAGATGGATGTTAGCTAGAGATTTTAACACTCCTCTATACCCTTCTGAAAAATAGGGTGGGATTATGGATTACTCAGATAGCATGTTTGACTTTGTTGAATTCATCAATGATTGGGGATTATTGGACATAGAGCTGTAAAACCACAATTTTACCTAGACCAATAAAAGAAGAGGAGATAAAATGATTTAGGTTAAATTAGACATATTTATTATATCAATAAACTAGAAGGATTATCATAATATGCAGGCATAGGCTTTCCCTAGAACCATGTCCAACCATTGCCTGATCTTCCTTAGTTGGAGAGAATAGGGACAATCTGGACCTTCCCCATTCTATTTTGAAGCTATGTGGATCAAACACAAAGACTTTAGACAAATGGTGGCCCAATGGTGGAAAATTCCTATTCAAGGTACTCCTATGTTCATAATAGTCAAGAAACTTTTGCACATTAAACAAGAAGTTTATGGATGGAATAGATACAGCTTTGGGTAGGTCTTCTAGCAAAAGAAAAATATAGAGGGAAAACTCAATGATATATAGCAATTGATAGATCAAGGGGATGAATATGAAGACACTTTAGAAGAAGAGAATGCCCTATATTATAAATGGAAGAATCTTATGGAAAGAGAAGAGGTTTTTTAGAAATAGAAATCTCGTGTTTAATGGCTTAAAGAGGGGGATAGAAACACTGCCTTTTTTCATCTCTCAGCTCTGAAACACAGGAAAGCCAACTCAATAACTAAGCTTGTCCTAGATAATGGTGACATTATTACCAAGGATAATTAAATAGGGGAGCAAGCTAGGGCTTTCTTTCAAAATTTGCTCACAGAAGAAAATAATAATGATAGAATTGATAGACCTATGAATCAATTCATTGATAAAATCCCCTGTTTGATAATGGAAGAAGATAATCTAGAGATGTTAAAGCCTATATCTGAGGAAGAAGTCCATGCTATTTTATTCTCCATGGGTGCATTCAAAGACCTGAGTCCTGATGGCTTTCCTCCTATGTTCTTTTAGGAATATTGGGAGATAGTAAGAGCAGATCTCATGATTACTGTTTGTGATTTTTTCAGATCAGGTAAACTTTTGAAACAAGTTAATAATACCTTCATAGTACTTGTTCCTAAAAAATCACAACCTTCACACCTTACTAATTTTAGGCCCATTAGTATATGCAACACTATTTATAAGTTATGTATTAAGGTGCTGGTTATGAGGATTCAACCTTTGTTAGACAAAACTATTTTTCTTGCTCAAAAAGGTTTCATCCTGGGCAGGTAGATTCTTGATGCTATGTTCACCACACATGAGACTATTCACTCCATGGATAAGAGTAGAATCCTTGGTATGGCTCTTAAGCTAGATATTTATAAATCTTATGATAGAGTCTCATGGACTCTTTTGTTCTAAGTGATCAAGAAATTTGGGTTTAATGATAAAATGTCTCGCTTGATATAGAACACAGTCTTTTCTACAAAATTCTCTGTGCTGGTTAACAGTGTTCCTAGAGGGTTTTTCTCTTCCTCAAGTGGAATTCGTCAGGGAGACCCTCTCTCCCCATACTTATTCATCATTATGGTAGAGGCACTAGAAAGATACATATAAGCAAATATAGCCTAAAAAAAGCTAGTGGGCATCAAACTTGCCTCCTCCCTTCATCCTATGGTGGTAAACAGTTTGTCGATGATACCATCTTCTTTGGCATCTCATCAGTGATTGAAGCTAGAAGATGGAAGAATATCTTAAATAATTATGCTAGAGAGTCAGGACAAAGGATAAATATCCAGAAAAGCAATGTGTATTTCTTCAACACTCCTACTGAACTTACACATAAAATCATTGATATATTAGAATGTATTAAAGCTGGCCTACTAGCTACCTACCTGGGTCTCCCACTCTTGGTCAAAGAGGTATCTCCTAGTATTTGGAATGGAATTATGGAAACAATGTAGAGGAAACTTCTTGGTTGGAAAGGGAAACTACTCAGCAGTGTTGGTAAATTACAACTTCTTCGGGCTTCGCTACAAGGTATTCCTACATACTTCCTATCTATTTTTAAAATTCCTACATATATTACTAATAAAATGGAACATATCCAAAGAAAAGTCTTATGGATGGGAGTGGAAGACAAATAGAGAATGTCTTTAGTTAGATGGGAAAAATTGTGTCTTCCAAAATCTCATGGTGGACTCAATATTAGGTCTATCAAGAACATGAACGAAGCCCTTCTCTCAAAAGCTAGTTGGAACCTGATCCATAAAAAAAATGATTGGGGGGAAATAATATATGCCAAATACATGCATAGTATTGATGATTCCAACTTTCTTCAATAGAATGGATTGCCCCAGGGATCTGTGATATGGAATAAAATGATAAAAAGTAGAAGCCTTATTAAACAGGGAATTAGATGGAAACTTGGAAATGGCTAGCATATTAAATTTTGGGATGATATCTAGTTAAAGGACAAGGGTCTCATCAACAGGGAAAATATGGAGAGATTTTTGACTTGGCTACCCATTTTTTTGGAGATAAGGTCAGTGATTATATGGAAAATAACAATGGGATGAGGAGCTAGAAAAATCTATTAGAATGCTGTGATCACTGGCCTGAGCTTTTCCCTAGAGTTTAAGAGATCCAACAGTGTGTTTAGGAGTTTAGAATCCCTCTCTTCCCCTGGGAGGATGAACAATATTGGTGGCTATATAAGAATGGATCATTCTCTATCAAATCTGCTTACCATTTGCTCATTCCTGAAGCTCAACATAAAGATGTATGGAAAAAGGTTTGGAATCATAAACTTATTCCAAAAATTAACATGTCTTGGTGGGCTACTACTCATAACAAAATCCTTACTCAAGATAACCTTCAAAAGAGAGGGTTTACACTGGTTAATAGATGTTTCTTGTGTGGTTCGAAAGAGGAATCAGTTTCACACCTCTTTATCCACTATGATTTTTCCCAAGAATTATGGGGCACAATACTTAACAACTTTTGTATTGAATGGGTCTACAATTATGACCTTAAAGAAGTAATTCTTAGCTAGAATCCAACCTTCACACATCCCTGGCTTATGGAATTATGGAAGCAAACTCTGCCATGTTTGAGCTAGATTTTATGGAAAGAGCACAACCATAGAATTTTTAGGGACACTGATAGAAATGCTTCTCAGGTGTTTAACTCCTTTACTAAGACCATTATGGAAAGTGTTACAATAGCTCATATTCATGTTGTGGAGAAACCCTTATCTCAAATTGAAAACAAAATTGCAGCCAATTGGAAGGTTTTAAACCAGATCCCTGGGTATAATAACTCCAAAATGTTACAGAGACTAAATACTAAATGGATCCCCCCTAAACCTAACTAGATGAAACTCAACTTTGATGGGGTATCCAAGTTGGATGGTAAAGCTAGTGGAGGAGGAATTATAAGGAATGATAAAAGATGGATGTCTGTTGTCTATGCTGGTGGAATTGGATGCCAGAGCAATAACTATGCTGAAGCAATGGCTCTACTATGGGGATTAAAGTTAGCTATATCCCTAGGAATAAGGAACTTGAATATACAAGGAGACTCTAAGATGGTCATAGATGTTGTTAAAAAAGCATCAAATTTGGGAATCAAGTTAAAAGACATCATTACTGATATCCAATTTCATTTGCAAAAGTTTTTCGAAGTTGAGATTTCTCATACCTACAGAGAAGGAAATAGGGTTGCTAACGCTTGTGCCAACCTTGGTCAGCAATTTTCAGGTTGGAGGGTGTGGAAACAAGGTGTCCATATTCCTTTAAACATTAGGGAGATCATTAAAAAGGAGGTGACTTTTTAGGAATGAGGTGCATTGATGACAAGGATAACTCTCCGAGGTAGTCCACATGGAGAGGGCCATCAGGGATCTCAGAACTTGATAAACTTAGTAATTTTTTGGTAATCATTCATAATTCATTATATCATGAGGTTGAGGTGTGCAAGTCTCATCATGAAAATCAAGGGAAAATAAATTTCAAGCATGGGAGTAGACAACGTCATCTCTGCAGGGTATTTCATAAAATGAGCTTTCACATCTGCATTTTGCATAAATGGAAATAAAGGTTAGCAACCAGTTCAAAGCTGAAGGTAGAACTTAGGAACTCCACTATTTGGGTCTACAAATGCAAAATGGGGGGAGACTATATTCAAACTAAACTTATCTCCTATTGTGAATTTAAAGATAATCCACTGGTTTGGCATTATTGTAAAGAAGGAGGTATCAACCCATATCTAGAAAGACTGAATGGTTATGACAAAAACTTGTTTGAGTAGTTTGTGAGATCCTAGTTAAATAGGTAGGTTACGATGGGTGGAATTAGTTTTGAAATCTCTAAAAATGTGATTTATATGTCCATAGGAATGACCATGCAGGGTATAAAACTTCAAAGGAAAACCAAAATCATGGATATGGCTAGCCATAAACTATTTTTGGGTGAGGGAGAAGAACTCATCCCATATCAAGGAGGGTTAAAGTGTGCTAAAATTCTAGAGCCATGGGATGGAGTGTGCTTCATTCTCATGAAGTAATTTATACTCGAAGGGTGATTTACCAGGTTTTACAATTACCACCTTCCTTTGTTAAATCATTTCAAATGCAATGTTATTATTAGCTTCCCTTTTTACCTGCTCTCCTTTTTAGAACACTCTGTCCTAAGGGTGAGAGCTAAAATGGCTAAGAATCTAGATATAAACTCTAATCCCATACACTAGGGGCTAATTTTCTACTTATACAACTTTCACCATGCCTTTGAGCCAACCAAGAATATTAGAGTTGATAGTGGAGACATTCCTTCCAACCCGATGTTTGGCGATGCTATTGATGAGTCCTGGGTTTCCCCTGCTCCTACCAAAACAAAAGATGTCTCCTTTTCCACCCATAAAAGGACCCCTATTGATACCCTTAGCTCCTTTACAAGAAATAAGGGTAAAAAGAGAAACACTGATGAAGAGGAATAAAATATTAAAGAGACCACAGAGGGGACCCACAAGAATTCGGGCAGGGCCACGGGGGGCCAAGGTGGTAAATCTCACAAGCCTTCCAAAATTAATAAGGAAGGATTCTCCTCCAGAGTGTGAAGGTTGGGGTAGATTTTTGGTAAACCCACCCCAAAGGCCAGACTAATTGATTACTCAGAGAGTGCTTCGAATGAATACCCAAGAGGAAGAGTCTAAGGAGCTAGAAATTCAAGAAATTTTGGAGGACACTGGAGGGAAGCAGGCTACTAGGGATTTTGAGGTTACTGAGGAGCATGGTGTTGAAACTATGGGAACTATTGACAATAAGGGGAAAATATATGTTGAGGAAGCTAGTGAGGGTACTAAGAATGAGACTGATTGGAAAGCTAAAATTGGGGTCCTGAAGGATTGTATTTAGAAGCTGGAGAAGATTTTTGCCAAAGGACTTCAGAATACAATTTTGTTGAACATGTCTATGCTAGAAGTGGTGGGTAATATTGGGCATGTTGACAATGTGGAGAATATTGAGAAACTTAATGATCTTATCAAATCAATATTTATGTAAGGGGAGTCCTCTCTGACTCTGGTCTTTCTGTTTCTTGTGTTTTGTTTATGTTTGTTGTTCTCATCTTGTGTCATCATCTCTCTGAAGGCATATTTTATTTGTTTGCCTTCTTGTCTTTTTTGTTTGTAAAGGGTTTGGCCCCTGGTTTTCCAGCTTAACTTATAAAAAACATTATATCTAATAATGGTAGATCATTTAAGAACAAGGATGTCAAAAAGTTTTATGCTGAGTACAACATTACTTAACATTTTTTTGTTGCATATTACCCACAAGGTAATGGATAAGTAGAGGCATCCAAAAAAACCATTGTCAACATATTTAAAAATACTATCAATGATGTTTCCCATGATTTTCACCTCAAAATATTTTGTGCCCATTGGGTGTACCACACTAATTATCATACCCAAACTAGAGCCATTCCATATTCCCTAGTTTATGACATTGAGGACATTCTTTCCAATGAGGTTGAGTTACATTCTTTGCACATATCATTGAATCATGTCTTGGATGATGAAGATTAATGAGTAAATCACCTTTAAGAGTTGGGGTTACTTGATTAAAAATACATGATTGATATTAACAATATTCAATCATACTAAAACTGATGTTGTGGCCACTATAACTAGTGAGTCAAGCACAAAGAGTTAGAACTTGGTGATTTTATTCTCAAATAAACCTAATAAAATACCATGGTAAAAAATAAGCACAAGGGAAAGTTCAAACAAAATTAGATTTTCCCAACCATCATTTTTTCAAATTATGGATCTAGAGAATATAGGCTCACTACACCAGATGGGGATGAAATTGATGAGTTGATGAACATTATACACCTTAAGCATTACTTCACTTGAGAAACTTGTAGTATTATTTATGAGGCATGTTTCCATTGTACCATAATATCAACATCCTTCCTTATACCATACCATATACCATTCTACTATAACTTTCTTATCAACCAAATTTATTTTTACCTTACCTAATCAATCCTTTGACCTTCATTATATATGTAATGGGAAATGCAACAGATCTATAAATCAATCCTAGCTCAGAGAAGAGAGATCCTACCTACACTTCTAATTTAGGATACATTAAATAACTTGGGTCATGACCAGTATGGATCCACTAAACCTATCCAAGGGATATCTTATCAAAATAATATACTAGGGAAGGTTCCAAATCCTCCAGTCAAGCAAAATTATGCAATAATCCTAACTAGGTCCTATGTTTTCATATTTACTAAACTAATAACAAGTAAAATAAATCTAATATAGTGATCACCAAATCTTGTGGCACAAAATGGGGTTAGTAAATAATAAAATTAAATATACATAAGAGAATCATATTTAATATATGTATGGGTAAAACCCTAATATATGGAGAGAGTAATATATTCAAAATCCATTGCTTATATTACTTCAATCTACTAAAGAGAGGAGAAAAGTTATAGATACTTATCTAGAAGATGAACCCATCAAGACTCAATGTCTACCCTAGCCAAAGGTGATTCACAAGAGCTTATTGTGGTTTGTAACGATCACTAAAAAAGGCCAAAAACATCCAAAACTTTTCCATAAGATAATATTCTTCTCCAAGTAGAATCCCTAAGCTAAGACTCCTCAAGTAGAATGGTATAGGATTAGATTGTAAGAAGTGAAAATGAATAATTAACTCTTGTTTTCTCTATAAGAATGGTGAGATGGATGTGTTTATATGGGTGGATCTAAACCTAAACCCTTTTGAAAGTTCAGGCTGACAAGGTTGACTCAATTGACCTAATACTAAAATTAAAAAAAACTAATTAGGTTATGAACTATGTCGACCATCACTGACTTAGTTCTTGGTAAAATTTTGTAAATAACAATACAAAGTTGATGTGGCTGACATTGCTATGTAAACTACCAAAATGGGTTTAGGTTAGGGAAAGGGTTAATGAAGGTGGTAGAAGACTAGAGGAGGGTACAAAATAGGAGGCAAAGCTTAGGGGAATGTTTTTAAGAGATGGTTAGATTGGTAACAAGTATTAATAAGGGACAACAATCTTATGAAGCATCAATGGTATGCCCACCCCTTTCCCAGTACACCCCTTAGGGCATGTACTCAGATCAATTGAGACTTGATGGGTTCCTACAAGATAGCAAGCATTAGTTATTGATAAAGTTTGAAAATATTATGTGTATACATATGCTCCACTTGGAGCACCAATTATCTTGGATTTTATATATTTGTTTATTTTTTTCTTTAGTTTTGTATCCTTGGGTTTGTAAGAATTAGTCTCTACACCCTCCATGATCAAAACTAAAAACATACTAGACAACCAATCAGTGATAAAGGTAAGTCAAGGTATGCACACATTTACTTTTTTAGTTATTTCCCTTTCATTCATTTAATTTCAACTATTTTTTATTTAACATATTGTAACTTTTTTTAGCCTCACCATTATTTTTTATTATGTTCTTTTCTTGAAGCACCATCCCATGTTGCACCTGAGTGACACATGATGAGTTTCAAGTGGGGCATATATACACACACAATATTTTTAAACTTTATCAATCACTAATACTTTTTATCTTGTAGGAACCCATCAATGTTAAATCTCTTTGATTTTACATCTGAAGGGGTGCATCAGGAAAGGGGTGGGTAGACCATTAGTGCTTTGTAGGATTGTTTTCCCTTATTACCACTATGACCAGTCCAAATAGCCCTTAAAATGTTCCTCTAATATTTTCCTCCTATTTTTCACCCTCCTCTAGTCTTTTACCACCTTCATTCCTTTACCTAACCTAAACCCACTTTTGGGAGTTTACATAACTATGTCAATGACATCAACCTTGTGTTTTTATTTACAAAATATTATTAAGAACTAGGTCATCCATGGCCAACATAGTTCATAATTTAGTTAGTTTTTTCCCAATTTCAATACTAGGTTGACTGGGTTGACCTTGTCAGCTTATAATTTTATAAGGGTTTAGGGTTAGATCCAACTATATAAACACATCCATTTCACCATTCTTAGAGAGAAAATAAGAGTTAATTATTTAGTTGTGCTTCTTTACAATTTTCTTTTTCACCATTCTACTTGAGGAGTCTTATCTTAGGGTTTCTACTTGGATAATAATCTTGTCTTGTGAAAAATTCTTGGTTGATTTAGCCTTTCTTAGTTATCCTTACAAACCACAACAACCTATTGTAAATCACCTTTATCCAAGGGAGATATTAAGTCTCGATGGGTTCATATTCCATATATGTATCTATAACTATGCTCCTCTCTTTAGTAGATAGAAGTAGCATAAGTAATGGCTTTTGAATATATTGTTCTATCCATGCATTAGGGTTTTACCTATACGTATCTTAAATAGGATTATCTTATGCATGTTTAAATTTGTTATTTAATAACCATATTTTATGCCATAATATTTTATGAGCACTAGATTAGATTTTGATTTACTATTTATTAGTTTAGTGAATATGAAAACATAGGACCTAGCTAGGGATATTGCATAGTTTTGCTTGAATGAAGGCTTTGAAACCCTTGCTAGTGATATTATTATGGTAATATATCCATTAGATAGGTCTAGAAGATCCATATTGGTCATGAATTTGATTATCTAATGTATTCCCAATTGAAAGTGTAAGTAGGACCTATCTTCTTTGAGCTAGGATTGATTTGTAGATCTATTGCATTTCCCATTTCATACATTCTAGTGAACTTGATGTGAATCTAACTCTTCCAAGTTTTTTTCACACTTTCATTTCTATAACTTTATTATTTTTATATATTCACAATACTATGTCATCCAAGACATTATAATTCTAACTTTTGTGCATAGGTTTAACACATAATCATATCAAAATGACTATGTTCTTTCTATGTAAGTCCTCATTAGATACAGGTTACTAGATCAGATAGGTCAATATATTACTCTTCTTCAATCATAGATAAAAACCTATGTTTAATAGGTTGAATTAGTCTTTTATTAAGCATCCATATCAATAAACTAAGTTAAATAGGTTGAATTAGTCTCTCAATCAACATTATGATTAACAAGTTATGTCAAACAAGTTAACTTAGTCATTTATTCAACATCTAGATCAATAAACTAATTCAAATAGGTCAACTTAGTCTCTCAGTCAACCTCTAGATAAATAAACTAAGTTAAAAAATTTGACATAGTATTTTAGTTAGCATCCATATCAATAAATTAAGTTAGACATGTTGACTTTGTTATCTTATCTTGCTTCAGCACTCAAGGTCTTGTAGAATTAGGTTGAACTAGTCGACTTAGTTTTTTGAACTTGAAATCATCATTCAAGGAAATTCAATAGAAACTTTGTAATACTAATCACCCTCCAACCCATAAATGTTCCTCTCTTTTTCTCTTTTTCAATTCAATACTTCATTACAATTTTATTTTTTGTAAGTTTGTAGTTTTTAAAATTGCAATCCTGTAGCAAACTAAGTCAACCTAGTCGACTTAGTTCTATAGCCTATCTTCCATCTAAAAGACTAAATTAACCTAGTTAACTTTATTCTTAAAGACTCTTGATTCTATAGATAAATAGTAACCTGTTAAAATATATTCTATAATATTTGAATATAGTGTCATCTGAATTGACTTAGTACCATTCTTAATTTGGGAATTAACAACTATTTGCTAGTAATTGATTTACAATTTCATTTTTAGTTATTTGTGTGCTTAGAGTAGCTCACATATTCTAATTAGGTGTTTTATCAATTTTCCATTTATTTATACTATTTTAATCTTTTTTCACATACTACCAAATCACATAATATTCAAAATGCATTTAACATTTATCATCCCAAGGCCTACCTACTTATATTTCACCACCAAATGAGAACCCAACTTGGTTTTCTATCCAAGTATAAACACATGGTTAATGTTATATATTGGAAAAGCACTTGAGACACTTATCATTATGGGATTTTGAATTTAGAGGTAGGACCTAATACTAAGCTATTAGCATTACTACCATAGATCCCTTTAGCCTAAACATCCCAAAACTATCCATAGATTGATTTCTAGTTCCCTATTTTCAACTGACTTCCCTATCACACTTAAAATAACACTTTATAATAATTTAACACTCAAGATGGACACTTAGTTAGCAATTAAATTTAAATTAACTACTTTTTCTCTAATCATTGTGTGTTATATTAAAAAAACTTACATTAGCCATTATTAGTGAAAGATTTTGTGATGTGTGCCCCTTTTGGATCATTCTCATTGATCCAATTGTTTGTGTGTTTGCTTTCATTTCTTGCTTCAATTACATTGAAAAAACTTTCCCTATTTTATAAGACTATCATTATGTTTGACATAGTATCTTATAGACTATGATTCCCTTGTATGTAGTACTAAGTTGACCTGGTTGACCCTTTACTCTCTTTTACCATTCATGTTATAGTACTAATTCAACCTAGTCAACCTTGTATCCTTATCAGACTATGTTTCTCCTTGTTTGTAGTACTAAGTTGACCTAATCAAACCTATATCCTTATTTTACTTATATATATTATAAATAATTCAACCTAATTAATTTTGTACTCTTCTCAGTCCCCTTTTTAATAAGACATAGTCAACCTAGTCAACCTTGTATCTGATTGTTGACCTTACTCTTTTGTTTGGCCAATATAGTTTTTTATCACTAATTTATCTATTATTTATTAATATTCTATTCATTTACTCAAAACATCATGAAATACCCTATTATAATATTCTTGGAAAACTTAAATCCATTTACACACTATATGGGGTATTCATTTCTCCGTTTATTTATCTCCTAAGAGAACCCTTACTCTTGGAGTACCTCTTCCTCTCCTTCATCTTTGGATTGTAACATGGTTAAAATCACACCTCAAAATGAATTAGGTGGATCTAATACTTTTTTTACCTATCAATAAAATTATCATATTTAATATTTTAAACATAATGTGGGAGTAATTGACACAAGTCTAATAATTCCACTGGTAATCCACCTTTCAATAACCCTCCCCCTAATAACAATTTGGGGATTTATCCTACAAATACCAACCTACCAATTTATATGACTCAAATTATTTCACAATTCATACAATGAATGAACATAATTAATACTTTTAACACCTCTCAAATGATGCAATTACAATTTCATTTGATCAATATAGATAATCAACCTCCAATTATAAATCCTCGATCTAATCCAAATTGTATTCCTCCACCTCTTAGATATGCCTCAGGAAATGTTATTAATCAACATATCATGAATAAAAAATGCTTCAAAATATCCAAAATGAACCTTTATCTCCTTTTATCATCTTTCTTAAATTTTGGTGATATACCTCCAACTATTAAGTATGATGGGACTAAAGACCCTGCATCCTTTCTTAAAGCATTTGGTAATCTTTATAAAGAGTGGATCCAAACTAATACTTTCACCACAACTAAAATTCTAGTTAAAACCTTCATTGGTGATGTATTATAATGGTACAACCAACTTCCCTAGATTATATTTGAGAAATTAAGGATTTAGCCAATCCTCTAGTTAAAGATTTTCAACATAATGACCTTCCCAAAAATTGTCTTAGCCATTTCATCAATGATAATCTATCTTCCACCAAATCAACTCATTATTTTATCAAATGATGTAAATTTTTGTTCCATAATAACAACCATAACATGACTGATGATAATTTGTTAAATATCTTTATAACTACTTTAACTCCTTCACTTTAATATAAGGTTCAAACTTTTACTTCTCAAATGCTTAAAAAATCTCTTGACCAAGCTAAATGCCTAGACTTCCTCATGAAGCAATTCAAACCTAATACCAAATTACTTAAGGTATATTTTCAAAATTTTACTAATACCATCACTATCAATACTCCTTAAACCAAACTAGGAGTTTTCAAAGCCAAAAATCCCTCATCTTCTCATATACCACTAACTGTGCAATAAATGAAATAATTCCTAGTGCCCTCTAAACCCTTTACTTATCCTAATAATCCTCCAAAATGGTATGAACCTACTCAAATTTTTTGGTTCCATGTTGACATTGGTCATTCCCATTAAACTTATCAATGGATTAATAAATTTTTTGTCTCCTACATGATTGGTGATTCCTTCAATCATGAAGCCATGATCCAACTCCGTCATCAAAAGTACAACATTGCTTCTAAAAAATGATAAGCTCCCAAAGCTTCTTCTTATATTAACCAAAAATACTTTCCCACACCTAATAATAAACAATATAACAAGGATGTTTGTGTTATTTATGTTGACTATGACCAATATTAAAATAATTATTAATATGTTAACCTAATTAAGGTCAACTATCATCATAAACTAGCTCATATATCCTATCAAAAACCTTAAGAAACCATATTTGTAAGAATATCTTCTCAAAGATATTACAACCACTTATTTATCTTTGAAAGACCATGAGGAACCACCTCCTTTCTCTAAGCTTACAATCACTTCCCTTCCTTCAAATCCTACCTTGCTTTCTAAACCTCTCACTAGTTATTATTCTAAATCCCATTGGAACTTTCTCTGAGAACTTAACTCCATACCTTTCAAGATTCCCCTTATGTAGTTAGTTCATACCTCCCCTTATCATCACAAATTCCTCATGCAATAATTATAATAAATTGAAGATCCATCTTCTATAGATGAAGAACCGCCCTTTATTGAGCCTCAACCTACCAATATGCATATCATTGAATCCATTTTCCCTTCTTCCAAAACATCCTTTTCATTTTTTTAATAGGACATGATTAATGATGAAATCCTTTTTCATGTTGATGATCCACCCCTATTCATTAAAATATCCATTAATACTACCCTTATCCATAAAGTTTTAGTTGATGAAGAGTCTAGTATTAATGTGATGCATTTATGGCTCATCCAATAACTTGGATATAATAAGGATCATCTCAAGAAAACCCACCTCACATGTCATGGATTTGATAAAACTAATTAAAAACCACTTGATTATATTTATCTTCCTCTAAAAATTAGACATAAGACCATTCAAACTAAACTCATGGTCCTTGATTTTCCCCTATTTTATAACATACTTCTATGCCACCCTTAGACTCATACAATGATGGCTATCACCTCTTTTGGTATCCAATGCATAAAATTCCTACATAATGGTAAATAATATAAACATGAGGCTGATCCCAACCCTTAGAGTATTCAACTTCACAATCCAAAATCTCAATATCATATTCTTACCATTCCTACCATCAATAGTGCTACTTTACCTAAATTCATCAACATCAATCCAAATTTATAAGTCACTCTTACTAATTTGGATGATGATTAATATAATGACTTGTAACATACGTACAACACTACTAATCTACCTCCTTAAATTTTTGAGTGGCTTCCCCCTTATCTATTACCTCATAATCATAATATTCCTCTTATTTATGAGATCATTGATTTCTCCCCTCCATGCAATACTCAAGAACCTTCTTACCCAAAATATGTCTTCACATTCAATGACTATGAAGTGGCCTTGCATTTGTATTGATTTCTATAATCTTAATCTTGTTTATCCCAAGCATAGTTTCCCTCTACCTTTAATAGATGCCATTCTTGATTCCATAATTGGTTATGAAATGTTCTCTTATGGATGGTTTCTTGGGATATAACCAAATTCACATTAACCCTGAATACCAACATAAGATAAATTTCACCATGGAATGGGGAACCTATTGCTATGTTAAAATTCCCTTTGACCTCAAAAATGCTAGAGCTACCTATAAATGGGTAATGACTCATATATTTCATGATATTATTCACAAAATTATAGAAACCTATGTGGATGACCTCATTACTAAATCTAAATATTTCAAGACTCATCTTTATGATCTTTCCATCATATTTGACCGCCTTATGAAATACAAAGTTAGAATCAATATTTAAAAATGTGTTTTTGATGTCACATATGGAAAACTATTAGGATTCTATCTCTCTTTATGGCATCAATGTTGACCCAGCCAACATTAATGTTATTGTTAACATTCCCATCCCTTAATCCATTTTATAAATTCACACTTACCTCTATAAACTTGGGGTAATTAGAATATTTGTCCCTAAAATGGCTTACCATATCTATTCTATCAATTTGATTCTTAAGAAAAGTAATACTTTATAATGGATGGATCCATATCAAAAAACTTTTGATAATATAAAAGAATCATTACTTTACCCACTTACTCTTCATTCCCATTAAAATGATTAACATTTGATCCTATATACCTCTTCCACATCCATATCATTTGGGAAATGCTTACCCAACAAGATGATACTAGAAGAGAATATGTCATCTACTATATCAGTTGAGGCCTCATTGATTATGAGAAATGTTACACAAAATTTGAATGTGATTGCCTCATCATATATTTTTCCACTAAAAAACTTTGACATTATATGTTTTATCAAACCACTTATGTTATCATCCATTATGACCCCCTTCATCATTTCTTCTCTAAATCCTTTCTTCTTGGTAATAGAATAGGCAAGTGGATGATCCTTTGCATGGAATTTGATCTCTAAATTATTATTCAAAAAGATGTCAAAAGACAAATATTCATTAATCAACTTATTGTAGCTCCTATGCCAACTACTCACCACCTTCAAGATAATATTTCCATTGGAAATATTCTCTACATTGAAGATCTCAACCAATCCATATATTTTAAAGATTACTTCCATAACATCATTATTGATCTTGGCAAGTAATCTCGATGAGTCTTTTATCCTCCCTAATACTACTAAACCAAAAGTAGTTATCGAATAACTTCCTAAAATTAATGTTGATTTACATGAGGATAATTGGACCCTTAATTTTGATGGTGTTAAATACCTTCAATAATATGGGGCAAGTTGTATCCTTATGATCCCTCTTTGAAAAATCATCCCATTAGTTTTTTACCTAACATTCGATGCCACTAACAACATGGCAAAATATGAAGCTTTAATCTTAGGAATGAGAGTAGCCCTTGATTTAGATATCTAGTACCTACATGCTTTAGGTAATTATCAATTTATTTTACACCAAGTTAATGGTGATTACCAATGTAAAATCAATAATATCATTTATTATCATCAAATTATGACCAATCTCACCAAAAAATTCATTTATTTCACCATCAAATATATCCCTCATGATCAAAATTCTATTTCTAATTCCCTTACTTCTTCAACATCTCTTTTCCATCCACACTAAGCTCTTACCAATCCCACTTTTTTTATCCAAATAATAAAACTCCATCTTCTACTCAACCACAAGATTTGCTTATCTACCATATTGAGAACATCACCATTGAAAAAAGCCTATGGTACAAAGACAACATTCAATTTATGGAACACCAAACATATCCTCCCAACCTTGATTCCTGTGAAAATACTCATATTCACAAATAAGATTTTAAGTATGTATATTCATATAACATCATATATTATCATAATATTCAAGGTACCTTGATATACTGTGTTATGAAAGATGAGGTTTCTCCTCTTCTTGAACAAGCACATGGGGGCATTTATGGTGGCCATTGTAGTGGACATGCTATATCCATCAATTGCTTATGTATGGGATATTTTTAGCCCACTCTTGAAAAGGATGCCATTGAATTTGGTAAAAATTGTAATCCTTACCAAATTTATGATGATTTAATTCATTCATCTCTAGTTGAGATTAAAACAATAGAATATTCCTATCCATTCTCCATGTGGGGATTAGATCTCATAGGCAAATTACGTCGATATCAAGATGGGCATGTCTTTATAATCACCACCACTGAATATTATACCAAATGGGTTAAATCTATGCCCCTCATTATTATCACTAGTATCACCATCTCCAAATTCATCCTTAATTAAATCATTTTCCACTTTAGTGTCCCTCATACTATCATTTCAAATAATGGTGGTAATTTATAAATAAATATGTCAAATAACTCTATGTTAAATTTAAAATCAATCACAAGTTCTCCACACCCTACCATTCACAATGTAATGGCCAAGCTAAATCCACCAGAAAAAATTAATAAAATTATCCAAAAAATAATTCATGAAACCCACATAGATTGGCACCTTCATCTATATCCTACTATTTAGGCCTATTACACTAGCATACACATTGCCATTGGGGTAACATCATTCTCTATAGTCTATAGTTTTGAATCAATCCTACCATTAGAATTTGAGCTTCCCTCTTTCTGTATATCTCCTCATGTTATCATACCTAATGAATAATTATGTAAAGCTCACCTTCATGCTCTTGATCTCCTTGATGATCACTATCTTTCTGCTTTGTAAAATAATCACTAATACAAGGCATGTATTGATAAACAATAAAAAAAAATGAGTTAAACTTCACACATTTAATATTGGTGATGTTATCCTTAAATTAGATTACACTCATGAAAAAGAAGGCAAATATGGCCAAAAATGTTGATGCCCCTATTTATTCAAAGATATTCTTGTTCCAAGTACCTATCACCTTAAAACCAATGAAGGTCAAATTTTCAAAGAGCCCACCAATGTGTAATTACTCAAGAAGTACCTTACCTAATCCTTCCCTTATTTTCATGCTTTATATATGATATCTATCTAATAATTTTTTTAGGATACTTACATGGGTCTTACCCTCTACAATATTTATCTATTTTTATAAACCTTAGTCCTTCCTTTTGGTCTTTTTGCTTCCCTTTCTCTTTTGGAGTTACATTATAAAACCATGGATGGGACCCGATCTTCCTCAAGATTGAAGGATAGGTTTTTATTTGTGAGTTGTAGTGTAAAACCATGGATAAGACCTAGCCTTCCTCATAAATACCATATATTTATTATCCCATTTATTTTTCACACACTTTGTAAACCCTCATGGGTTTCTCTTTTATGATTTACAGTGTAAGACCATGAATAGGACTTGGCCCTCCTCATAAAATTACCATCTTTTCACTCCTTATCTTGAATGTGTTTTGAAATATTTATGATTTTTTGATCCTTTATTCTTAGATTTATCTTTTTCTTCTTTTGATAGATTAAATTTTCACAATAATCTATTTTAGCATGTTTTCCTCCATTTCCCTCATTTTTATGATGAGGAATCACACTTTACTATCATTTTACCCTTTTTTCCCCTTTATTACATATTTTATGATTCGAATTAATTTAAATTGTTTCATATTTCATTCCTCTTGATTCCCTTTCCTTTCACTCCAGATTGGATAAAATAAGTTCAAAGTCAAGATAACACTTTTATTTCACCTAAATTTATGAGACTCTTAGACACCATGCTCTCTAAGTTCTCTCTCTTAGAAACCAAGTCCCAAGTATTCAAATGAATTTCATATTTAGTACCCATGTTTGGTTTTCTAAATCCTTATGGATGAGGAATAAAAAAATTCATCAATAAAGTTAAAAGCCAAATCATTTGAAACAAAATTCAATGATATACAACATGAAACATTAAGATCTCAAAAGTCAAAATCACACCAAAAAGCATGATTACAATCACATATACTATCTCCAATTGAAACTCAAACTCCATAGTTGTCCTCACACTATAGCTGAGGTCCATTCGGGTGCAATAGGCTAGTATATTATAATAGTAGAATTTAACAAAATTTATGATGCTACCTACTTTCTCAATAGTTACCCAATCTTCATAGTAGACTGATAACTTTGTAAGGGGTATTGAGGAATGGGAAACACATTATGAGAAGGTAGGTCTAGTTTACTTTTCATGCATATAAACTTCATGGGATGATCTACATACTTCACTTGTTAATGTAAGACTTTTGTGGCTAAGATAATTTCTTTAGAGTCCTTAAGGTCAAAATTCCTCTTGTTTTGACAAACCTAATTTGAGTATCTTGACTTCAATAAAGAGTTCCTCTACCTTGGTTTTTCCTTCATTCTCCTTGCCACCCATTCCATGACATGCCAAGTATGAATATAATTTTTTTTTCCTTATTCTTTACTTCCCTTTTATTCATATCTTAAAAACATTCTAGTATTACTTTATTTCACTTTTATCTATCCCTAGAGAAAAACAATATGCTTGAGCAACTATGGATCACTTTCTTTACACCATGGCTCTACATTTCTAGACATGATTTGCTTTATTTTACAATTTATCATTGTTTTACTACCCTTTTTGTGGACACCTATATCCATTTTTACTTTCATGTACTTTTTCCATTATTGAGTGAGGTTGTCTTGTTACTTCTCACTCACCAATGTTGTTTTCCATTTTATGCGCATTTTTCCATTGATGATTAAGGATTGGTACTACTTATTCATCAATGTTTTTTTTACTCTTTTTAATGCCCATTTTTATTTAAGTAAGGATAGTTATTGATTTCACATTGATGTTTGACTACCATCCTTTTTGACATGTATCCTTGGTTTGACTTGGTGAATTTGCCTTTCTTACTTAAGGTTTACTTGTTTAAGTTTTTTAGTCTTTAGTAGCCTTAGATTTTTAGTTACCCAATTTACTCTAACTTTTGACTTGGTCATTTGGTTTAGCATAAAAATTATCACCTTTTCTTTCCAAATTTATAATTACATCTCATCCACATAGCACCAATTATCTTTGATTTTTTGTGTTTTTTTGCTCATTAGTTTTGTATCCTTGGGTTTGTTGAAACTAGTCTTTGTACCCTCCATGATCAAAACTAAAAACATAACAGACAACCACCCAGTGATAAAGGTAAGTCATGTTATGCACACATTTACTTTTTTATTTATTTCCCTTTCAGTCATTTACTTTCAATTATTTTATTCTTTAAAATATTATAACTTTTTTTAACCTGAACATTGTGTGTTGCTATGTTCTTTTCTTGAAGAACCATCTCATGTTACACCTAAGTGACATGTGATAAGCTTCAAGTGAGGCATATGTATACACATAATATTTTAAAAATTTATCTACTACTGATGCTTTATATCTTTAAGGAACCTATCGATTCTTAATATCTATGAGTACATGCCCTAAGAGGTGCACTAGGAAAGGGGTGGGTAGACCATTTGTACTTCATAGGATTATTTTATCTTATTGCCACTTATTACCAATCCAACCATATTATAAAAACAATCCCCTAAGATTTATCTCCTATTTTCACCATCCTCTAGTATATTAACACCTTTGTAAGCCCTTTACCTAACATATACCCCTTTTTGGTAGTTTGCATAACTATGTCAGCCACATCACACTTGTATTGTTATTTACAAGGCTTACTAAGAACTAGGTCAGACATGGAAAACATAGCTTATAACCTATTTATTTTTTTCCAATTTCAATACTAGGTCAACTGGGTTGACCTTGTTGGCCTAAACTTTTATAAGGGTTTAAGGTTAGATATACCTATATAAACACATCCATTTTTCCATTCTTAGAGAGATAGTAAGAATTGATTATTAATTTTCACTTTTTTACCATCTGTTCTTCTACAATTTTACTTGAAAAGTCTTAGCTTAGGGTTTCTACTAGGAGAAGAATATTATCTTGTGAAAAAGTATTGGATGCTTTGGAATTTGTTAGTGATCCTTAAAAACCAAAAAAACATCTTGAGAAGCACCTTTGGTTAAGGTAAAAATTGAGTCTCAATGGGTTCATCTTCTAGGTAAGTATCTCTAACTTTGTTCCTCTCTTTAGTAGATAGAAGTAACATAAGTAATGGATTTTGAATATATTGTTCTCTCCATAGATTAGGGTTTTACCTATACATAACTTAAATAGGATTATATAATGCATATTTAATTTTTTTGTTTATTAACCCCTTTTTGTGCCACAAGATTTGGTGAGCACTAGCTTAGATTTTACTTTGTTTGTTACTAGTTTAGTGAATATGAAAACATAGGACCTAGTTAGAGTTATTGCATATTTTTCTTGACTAAAGGATTTAGAACCCTTCCTAATGATATTATTATGGTAAGAGATCCCTTGGATAGGTCTATGAGATTCATATTGGTCATGACCCCAATTATCTAACATATCCTCAGTTGTAAGTGTAAGTAGGATCTATCTTCTTTGAGATAGGATTGATTTATAGATCTGTTGCATTTCCCTTTGTATAAAGGTTCCATTCCATTGGTTCTTTGGGCACCTTCAATGACAGGATTAAAATAAATTTAAATAAATTGATTTAGTATTCTATATAGAGGCCATATTTTGGACTAGTATGATAGTGGTTTTGGTAGTTGTATCCTTCATTTCTTATTTCATTTCACTCTGAGTGCTGCTGATTATTAATTACCTTCGGGCAAATCAGAGTCACACCATCATGCTACTAATTATAACCACCTTTCATAAAATTAGTATCAATTAAATATGTTATTGTTTCACAATTATAATTATATATGGTAAAATTAGGAACAAAACATTTATCATGCTTCAAGACCCTCCTTGCCATTCCTATGCCATACTATGCCTTTTGCCTACTTTGAAAACTTATTGCTACCTAGTCAAATTCATCCACTGTAAGGTGAAACTATAGTGACTTGAGGTCCCTTTTTGGTACTATGTAGGTAGCCATAGATTAATGTATAGGCTAGATTAGTCACCCTTAGCCACACTCTCACCATTTTTTGAGAACTTCTAAGTTTGAACTCTCTCATCATTTTATGAGTTTGATTATTTAGTATCTCTTCATTTTAAAATCAAGTTGAGATGATTTGAAAATTTTAAAATCATTTGTAAAAATATATACAAAATATTAATAGTTGCCAAAAAACCACTTCTTTGCCTTAAGGATTATGGGATGCTTAGCTAAGTCACAAGATACCACTTGTCATTTAGTTCCCCCTCCTTACTAGCCTAACATTCCATGATCTCATAATTTTATGAACCCATTCCCATATTCCTGTATCACATTAATCAAGTTTTATTATAAATTTTATTCTATCCCATCTCCTAGGAGAACTACATTTGGCCTAAATTTTATGTTGGTCCTTGCATCCATAGAATTATATAAGAAATATCCACCTACCTAGTGATCTAGAGTTAGCTTGACTACCCCTTATTTTTATTCTATTCCCCCCATTTTGTATGTTTATGTCATTTTATCCTTTAGCCTAAGGGTACTATTCATCATCTTGTGTGTTCTCTATTTTAAATAATATTGTATTTAACCATTGATTATGTTTGTTCCCTTTTTGTTCTTGTTTTTTTGTTTTTATTTTGTACCATTTTTATTATTGATGTTTTATCTTTATATTTGTTTGATTGTTTTCATGTTTTTTTGCTTTCATTGTCATGCCTTAAATTAGTCTCCATGCATTCATTAGGTGAATCCTTATGCATTCTATTCAATTCTATCCATATTCATCTGTTAACATTGTCATCATGGTTTTTATCATTAGTGCATTTTTTTAGTGTTTATTGGATCACATGTCAATCCTTATGCATATTTTATCTACATTATCATGGTGTTTATATCATGATACCTACCATCCTTTGCTATAGATAAAATCATCTCAAGAAATTTTACAAGCAATGAGGCCATATTACTTATCCTTGGCACCTTAAAAATTCCCAATCTACCCAAATCATGTCCCACATATAGAGTAATTAAATCATAAAATAATTTTCACCCTTTATAGTTGGGATGTGCATCTCCATACTACCAAGTATCCCAACTTCATTTTTCTCCTCTATCTAGGATTACTCTTACTAGTGAGTATGAATTCAGTATGTAAGCCCCCTTTTCTAATTATCCATATTATCCCACCCATAGAGCTAATGATTATAATTGCCTTTGGGCAAATCATTTTGTTTCAATCTATTTGGATGTTATAGATTATAACCACCTATGGGAAAAGCCTTCTCATTCTTGTACCCAAATGGGACATTTTTTCATTGTGATAATGATTATAACCACCTTTAATCAAATCATTATCTCTATCTACCCAATTGGGGCATGTTTTTATCCTACCAATGATTATAATTTCCTATGGGAAAATCATTATTTTCCCTTTTAATGATTATAACTACCCTTTGGATAAATCATTATCTTGTTACCCTTATCTTTTGACTAATGATTATAACCACATGTGTGCATATCAATATATTCTTACCATATTATACTGATGATTATAACTACCTTTAGGCAAATCATCCTTTTTATCTACCCAATTAGGGCATCTCACTATGCCACTAATTATAATCACCTATGGTAACTTAGTCTTTTCAACCCCATTTTACCTTTCAATCTTATCATTTTCCTTATTTTTAGGGACTGATCACTAAACATCTTTATTAATTACTCCTTTAAGGGGGTATCTATAGATAATACATTATCATTATAGTAGTAGGCGTACGTGACCTTTTCATTTTTTGAGAATACGTTAGTGTGCCTATAGACTATAACACCTTCTTATATAGGGGTAAATTATAGATATAAAAAATGATCCATAACTATATTTTGATCAAACTTCAGATTCATTCCTACCAACCATTGTAAATTAAGCCTAAGAATAATTAAATGTCCCAAATGTACATACACATCATTTTTCAATAATCAAAATCATGTTCAAGCATCCTTATTTGGGATACTAACTTGTATACAATAATAACCTCTCACAAATTCATCCCTAATCACCTTGTGGCATCATAACTGTCAATTTGGCTTATGGACCTATTCAGTGGGGTACTTGAACAAGTATCAAATATTTAAATAATTATAATATTAATTAAAAATAAATTTAAAAACTAAACTAGATTAAATACCTACTTGAATTATCCATTTGAAATTAATGAATATCTAAAAAAGGAAATTCCAAAATTTAAAATATCTAAGCCTTTCATCATTGCCTTAATAAGTTGTGAAGCTCTTTAAAAATATCCTAAAATATCTAATTTGAGAGCCATGCATAGTAATTGCAAATCATAATTACATGAAAACTATTAACTCAATTGGAGTTCTTTTTAACTCACCTAGGTTTAGTTTAAACCCATTCCAAGCCTAAACTCAACTTTAACTCACCTTGGGTGAGAGTTAATTCCCAAATATATAAATACAAGGCCATATCCCTTCATTTCTAAGCTTTGATATTTTAGATTTATTATGTAGAATCTGATCCATAAGAATCATATAAATAGTGTTACTATGCCCAAATCTTAAGCAAAGAAAAATCAAAGATAAGGTGTCAATGAGAGAAGGAACCAAACAACCTCCATTATCAAATGCTTCTTGATGCACAAGCTGAGAAATCCATTCAACAAGACATTTGGAGCTCCAATGAAGGTAAAAGATTTATTTATTTTATATTTTATTATGAATTCATTTAATTTTGTTACCTAATCTCTCCCTAGTGTCTAGGATATAGGTGTTAGGATTTTAGTGTGTTTATTTCATTCATTTTATGGGACTAACACAAGACTAACCTACCCTCTATTTCAAATCCTTGTTCACACTCATACTTTAGAATTATAAATGAGCTAATTTTGTATGTATGAGTGCCTCTTTTAACTCTTACTAATATCTAAATATTCTTGGTCTAGTTAGTGGTTGTGGCATTCCTTGAAAGGGTAACTGCACCATGCTTAGTCTTAATAGTAAATGACAAAGGGAGGATGACTTCAAATTTGATCTAACACTTATTTTTTTAAGAGGTGAACTATAATTGACCCTAATTATGTGTATGAAGGTGGTCATTAAAAATATGTAGGTAACTTGGGGAGTGGATATTGGAATTAAATAATTAAGACTTAGGTCTCTTATTCTTAGTACAAATTTTAGGGTGATATTCATTACGTGTTTGTATCCTTTATATTTTTTAAATTCATAATTCACTTGGTTATTTAAAGAGTGTGTATTTATATGTTTTTTAGGTGGTTTTCTTTCATTGTCATCAATGGTAACATTCTAAAGAGATGGATCTTCCCTAAAAAGTGT
>JARHVA010006421.1:822500-918216 GCA_037957365.1 Torreya grandis
TATTTCATATGGAAATTTCCTTAAATTTTCACTAACATTTTATAACCACTTATTTCATGTTATTTTATATGTTTCATTGTACTTGACCACTTGATTGTTGAACTTACTTTTGGAACTTAAACTAATTTTATTGATAATGACAACATATTTATCATGATTTTTTTTGTATCATGCATTAATATATGAGGGAAGCCATAGGTAATTAAAATCCTCATATTCTCAATTCTTATAATTTGTAAGCTTATTTATTATCTTTCCTGAAAAACCTTGTGCTTACTTGTGCTATTTTATATTTTATTATATTTATATAACTTTAAAAAAAAAATAATGACTTCATGATCATATCTATTTACCTATTGAATAATCATATATAAGCATGATCTATATTGATTACACACACACACACACACACACACACACACACCTTTGCCTTTGGAGGAATCATACCCACAATTTTTTCTCATTGACATATTATTATTTTATTTGAGCATGAATTTAACATAATATACTAATGGTGGCATTCCATTCATATTTTCATCCTACACATTTTACTAATTATATATGTATCACTTTAACATCCATATTATTTGCATGATTTTCCCTATTACATTAGTTGGGGATTTCACTTCCTTAGCATGATGTACATATTGGAATTTATTGATTGTCATAAACATTATTCACTTGACTATATCTTCCACTTTAGTGTAAAAGACACATATTTTCATATGGGGTCATTGAACCCATGTACTATTGTTATATACATTAGCATTACATATTCTTATCTTAAAAATCTATAGTATACACATGATAATGACATATTATTGTTATCATTTATATATTTAGATTAATTTGAGAATTTTCATATTATGGGTGAATATAAGTTCTTCCCCATGTGTATAAATATATTTAACTTATGATTCGCTTTCTATTTATACTTTTCATGTATATATCTATAACGTATGATCATGATATTTTATCACACTTTATGACCTATATTACATATTTGGGTTGCACCATTACAAGGATCATGATACTCAATACAATAATCATATAATTTTTCATGTTATGTTTATCATTCTTGATTCCTACGTAGCTCATATTTTCCCCATATAGGGGCAAACCATACCAATATTGGAAAAAAAAAATCAAAAGCATTGGTAGAATTTAAAATTCTAAAAACACTATCCATGTTAAAAAATGAAAAATTATAAAATATTGGAAAAATTAAAAATTTAAAAACATTTGAAAAATTCAAAAGAATCAAAATATTGTAAAATTTATAAAAAAAAATGTGAACATTCAAAAAACTAAAAACATTGCTTTATACATGTTACATGTTTACCTATAATAGAGGTTTTCACTATCCATGATCTACACATATGTTTTTCATGGTATTTTCTTGAATGAGTGTTATGCATATTCATAGGTTAAATGATATTATATTTAACACTAGACACCCACATCTTTGAGGGATTTAAAAAAAAGAAAACTTGTCCTAACTTGAGGGCATTGCCATTTTATTGAATTTTCCATAGTTATATCTATCCTTGTCATTTATCATTTTGAAATATATTACTACATATTTTAATAATATATTATACATATTTTATCACATGGATATTCTACATTATTATCGTTACATTGTTACATTGATTATTTATGCGTGAATGCTTCTTTTTTAATGCATATTTTTAATTGCTCGTGAATCCTTATTTAAAGAGGATCCCCTTGTCATCATACATTTTGTGAGTTAGGGTTTGATGTGTCTTGTTACTAATTTAGGTGTGAGTGATAACATTTTATGGTACTATATTTGGTGCACTCTATTAATATTCTATGATTCTATGCATGGTGTTTATCACACATATTACAATATAATTATGTGATGCTTATGTGGCCATTTTTTACACCATGCATCAATGGAGGAATTTTATTTGTGTGTATTCTAATTAATTTATCTATCATAACTAAGGGATTTCTTGTGCCATTTAGGGCATAATAATTACATCAAATTTTTATTTTCCAAAGGGGTAATCATACCCTAGCGTATTATGTTTTACATTATACTATCTTTACTATGATAGATTTCACTTTACATGATTCTATGTGGAATAGATAAATGTTAATTCAAACTTCAAAATAATAAAATTGACAAAACATTACAATAATGGGGAAATATCAAATTACCTATGTTTCCATTATTTTAACACATTTTGGATAATTTATTTTTTGTAACATATGATCTATGAAAAATAAGACAATGATGTAAAATGTAGACACTCCATTGTAATCACTTTACGTGTCAAAATTGAAAAATAGAATGACCTCTCACAAATTATACACAAATTGTCTCAATATCATCTATTCAATTCAATGTACAAGGTTAAACTCACCTTGGAACATCCTTAATTGGGTAAATTCACTACACTAGACCATTGAATACTCACTTTGATCATATTTCTCATCATCACTATTCATTTGAATCTCATATCCTATTATTCATTACTCTAATTATAAATTCCATGGTATTGGAATTTATAATTTTATTTAATTTAATTTCTCCCTTTTCTACCTCATGTGGGGCACTCTCTAAGGAGCATTCTCCACCCTCCATCTTGAAGATAATATGGAGGGATCTCATTTCACCCCTCAATAAATTTTTGAATGGCATTCTCCACCCTCCACATTATATGTAAGATGGAGGGATTATATTGATCCCCCTTAGGATATTTTGAGGAGCATCCTCCACCCATAATATTGGACAAGATGAAGGTATCATATTGTTGATCCATGTCATTATTCATGTCAAGCTTTGGGGTGAATTATACACCATCCATCTTGGAGGCAAGATGGATGGATTATATTTGGTCACTTTGCATATAAATAAAGGGGTACCCCTCTTCATGTTCTATGCTCAAGTTTAATATCAAATCTCTTCCAATTTATCAAGTTTATTATGCACCAAATTTTATTCTTATTAATTTAATTACTCAAGGTTTTCAAAAGGATATGGTATATTTCATGATAAAAACACTACTAAAGACTTATTGAGAATACATATGAACCACATCCACTTATGATAAGTCAAAAAATCATCAAAAAAGAAGGTAATAATTTTTTATTTTTTATCTTGATTTGAATTTTATATAGTTTTATCTTAGATCATAAGGAATTGGGATAGATTTGATAGAAACATATTTGGTTTTCATTTTATACTCATTAAAAATGTTTCTAACCCCTATAAAAATCTTAATGAAACATATGGCATGCCTAGTGGGAATTTCACCTCACTTTATTTTATCAATAATCTTATTATTCCTCCAATTTAGAAATCATATCAAATTTGAATTTGATTTCCCCTTCTCTTATTCTAAAATTTTCCATCATATGGCTCTTCAGGTTTAACATCAGGGTCTTTTGAATTTAGTTTTAGTAAATTTGGCATAGAACATTGAAAACTTATTTTATATCAAAATAATTTTTAGGTTCTCTATATTTTCTATTTTTTACAAAAACCTTTTTTTATTTTACAAATAAGTTTATGGTTTTCTTAGAATTTTTGTTTTAATTTACATAATAAAATTAGAATAAAACATTGAAATCATCATTTCAGTCAAAATAATTTCTTGGTTTTATGTATTTTGTATTTTTTATAGAAACCTATTTTATTTTTAAAAATTAAGTTATGGATTTATCACAATTTGTTTTTTTCTATTTACATGTCTAAAATTATTAACATTATTTATTGCATGATTTTTTTGTTTATTTTTGAAGTCTTTTTGGTGCAGGTTTTGATTATTTATATCTTCATAAACAAAAAACTAACTATTTTTCTAGGATGTTTTCTATAGAATCAAAGGAAAAAAAATTCACTTGACAAAGACTCTACAAGCAAAACTACTCATATTATTTTTCTTGTAGATTCCAAAAGGGTGGGATGATCCATTCAAAACATATATTATTCATTTACATTTCCTTTAGTGTTTTAAAAATAATTAATTTTTTGATTTTTTGAAATAAAACATTTTCATTTATGTTCATCATTTTAGTTGTTTGATTAAAGACTTTTTATGTACTTTTGTGATCCTTTCACACATATGCTCTCCCTTTGGTATGGTGACTCATAACCATGGAGGTAATCACTTGTTTTATCCTAAAATATTTGCCTCTTATTCTTTTCACTTGATCTTTAGTGTGATTCTTATGAACCAAAATGGAAATACCTTTCTTTCTTTTGAATATGTGATTGGGGTTTCATTTCATTCTCACAAATATTTATGGCATGGTGACTAGGATGTCATTACCCAATATTTGTACCAACCCTGTTTATCTTATAGGGTATATAAATTGAGGCTAAATTAGTTGTAATTTAGTTGAAATTTCCCTTGAATATTAATTTTTCTAGTAGCACTTCACTTAAATATTATGGATGAAGTGGTCATGAAGGGAAAAGGCCTATATATAAATATCTCATTAAGTATTGACATCCAATTGATGGATTTTTACTCCCACATACCATAAGGTATATTGGGACCATCTATTAAGCCCATGAAAACTTTAGAATAGGACCTTTTAACCAAAAAACATTCATCAGTGTAGGGTTACAAAGGTGACTTTTTCACATATGGACATTTTGAGAGAAGGGTGGGATTAAAACACCATAAATAACTACATTAATTACTTAAATAATCTTAAATTTTATAATCCCCTCTCAAGGAGAGTATATCAAAATGATCGGTCAATGTGGAGTAATCCCATGTTAGTCACTAAAGTAGGTTCATGATCTTGAATGTTTGATTGCTTGGTTGTTATGGAAAAAAATTGTCATATATTCAAAACATAGTCCACATACACCTTTTTAAAGAGGTGTTAATTTACCCAATTTTCAATTCAAAAATATTTCTTTTCTACATCTCATGTCAAAAAAATTCCAAACATATACCCATCTTGTCTAAAATTATGTCATTATGCTACCAATTTTGATTCATCCCTAATTCCAATCAAATTATAATTTCCAATTTCAAACAAAATTTCTGAATGTATTTAAATTAGATTGACTATTCACGTCCAATATAGTCAACTCTATTCAAAATCAATTATTCAAAGTCAAACTATTTCAATGTCAACTCTGTTCAAGTCAAACATTCAATTCTCTTTTTCAAATCACATTTCAAGATTTATTTAAAATTAATTACAAACCTAATACACACCAACCTAAACAAAGTCACATTCTAATTAGGTTAAATTTGATCAAGGTCCACTAATTCAAATCATATCCTTATCTTTCCATTAAATCTCCCTCACCTATCGGTTGGGAATGATGAAGTTATGGCATCCATTTTTTCTCTCATTTGAGTCCACACGAACATCACAGTCCAATTTGAGATAAAATAATCCAATCAATTTCCCCTACTTGGGGATAATCATGGTCAATCTACTCAAGTCTACCATGTTTTAGGTCAATTCTAATTACATTGAAACTTATTATCAAATTATGCCCTTCTTGGGGTCAATTTCATTTCAATTGAGTAAATTTTTCCCTAATTGGGGCCAATTCCAATCCAATCATTCCCATCACATGTATTCTTTCTTGGGGGCATCCTTAGATTATTATTTTATCACCTTTTCATTAAATTTTATGGAATTCACACTAGATCAAGACAAACTCTTTTAATGATACATTTTTAACAAGGATGATATACTTTTATGACTCTTAAAAATAGGGGCTTGACTACTTGTGGATTTTAATCCAACAAACCTATATTTTATCCTAATTAGGCATAGTCACATCATTTAATATTATCATCCATTAAACATATTGTATATCAATTACCCACTTGATCATGATCATACTAGAAAAGTAGAACCTATTTTGACACTTTTATCTAATGATTGTCTAGTTTTTAAGCCATAAAAAACATGTCAAGCATCAAGTTTAGGCCCGTTTATAAGCTAATATTTTATAAACAAACTATATCATATTATCCAAAACATATCTTAATTTGTGTATTTTATTGATCTAACCTTAGATTCGTAGTCAATCAAGCCATCAAATTATGTCTTTTCATTTCCACTCCGAAGGACATCATCTACTAAGGAACTAAATGTGCCCAAGTCTAAGAATCAATCAGTATGGATATGCTGACATCATTTTCTAAATCATAATAGAACACATCTACTTCTAAATATAGATCAAGACAAGTCCCCCATCTTTGATGCATCACCATTTGGCCATCTTCCTATTTTTAATGAGACTTAATTTGAAAATCCTCTCTATGATTGTTCACTTATCTTTGACAAACCCTTAGTTGATGAGACCATATTTGAAGAACACATTATTAATAAAAAATATATATTCCATAAATTTCCAAAAATTCCCCATCCCTAAATTTTTTTACATCTCCAAGCCTTCACTGATAAAAAAAAGAAGTGAAAAAGGTACTTTTAGACAACTCAATCCAACAAGCCATTAAGGTGATTGAATCAAAATTAGATTTACAATTACAATCAAGATATTTACTATTAGCATTAGAATAAAGATCATCATTATCAACATCATATTTAAGGTTTGAATAAATATCAGAATTAGGATATTGTAATATAGCTAAAAACCTCTTAAAGATTAGTTTTGATCCATCAATGATCCTTTTATAATTTTTTATGAAGTTTAATTTAGCATCGACATAAGTTCTCCTAGTATCCTCTAGAAGGATGGTGATACCTATTATCCTTCTATTATTATTCCTCATACTTTTTATATATATCATCCAATCCATTACCCTAACATCTAATTTATTCCACCTATAAATTGGGATCGACATAATCACACATTGTTGGATTTATTTCAAAGTGACATATTAGTGGTAGAAATTTAGTCATAATAAAAGATAATTAGTGAACCCTTATTTGAGATAGTATGGGATACGTTTGTAAATTATAGTCTAAAATCATAATCCTTTAGTCAAACATTAATTAAGTTGTTAAGGGATAATCAAAATGAATTATCAACACCCCTTAGTGAAACTTTATTTGAGGCACTATCAAAAAATAAAAATTAGAACTATCAAGAAGACTCAATTGGTGAAAAACACTTAAGAGGCACCCATAAATGAGAAAATAAGTTTTTCATCACTTAATGAAGACATTATTAAAGTTAATGTTATAACAGTTGGCCCTATAACATCCAAAATCAAATCACATTAAAAATAAAAAAAGGGTGTGTGTGCTTGAAAGTTTCAATTTGCATTGGCCTTCTAACTATTATCCCTCCTTTCATGATCATATCATTAGACCAAACCCCATATTATACCATTAAATAAAATAATTGATCTAAGGCTTATCCTAATTTAGCCTCCCTTATGACACTATATTTCATAGAGGCTAAAAATATACCTTGTTTATATGTTTGGAAAAAACTAGATCAATAATCAATGAAGATCACAACAACATCAATACAACCTACATTAGTAACATAATTCTAGTAGAGAAGCTATTCAGAATCTATATGGGTTATAGATCAAACATTAAAAATTATGCATCTAATCATCCTCCTTTGAGTTGATATTCCAAAAAATTAAAATAATCAAAGACAAATCAAAATATAAATATAAATAATTTGTCCTATGGTGAAAACCATGCTTGTGGCATCATGAGAAAGTACCATGATGAAAACAATGTTTTTAGTGTCATCTATAAAATATTTGTTGCCTAAAAGTACCTTGACACTTAGGGTAATTATTATATACAATGAAATTCATTCCATTCCCATCATTTTGACCATTTTACCTTGTTTTGAACCATATCTAGTTTCATCCTACCTAGTCTAATTTTCCTTCCAGTCTTGATTTTATTAAAAAAAAGTGAAAGTTGTTTTGAGCCCTATTTTGAAAAATCTCTTGGCATATCTTCTTAGTGACATTTTGATGACTAGATATTTTTTTTCTAATGTTAAATTATCCTTAGATATTCCAAATCCTCTTATCATTCATTAGTATCCAATATAATTATTCTAATCCTGTCATTTGTTATAAAATCCCATCCTAGTGCTAGAACAGATTTTTGGCTTTGTTAGTGATCCCTTGTGGGTATAATGATCCAAACACTCATAAATATTTAAATTCCATAGTCTTGTCATTTTTTTAATTACAAATTCTCCATAAAATTTAATATAATATCAATCATGATAATCTTTCATACCCTATTCATACTTATCACATTCTAATCCCAATTTTGGTTGAATTATAGTGGCTTGAGGTCTGTTTGGACTATGTAGGTAACACTCAATTTTTTGGGGTAAGCTAGGTCACCCTTAATGTATGATCTCACCATTTTTTTGTTCAAATATTTATGTGTCTCATAATTATAATTTGAGTTGAGATGCTAAAAACTTAAAAACATTCATGTTTTTCTAAAATCCTTAACATTCATAAAATTAAAACATCCTAATAATTAGAAAAGATCAAAATCTCTAAAAATGATTTACAACCACAAAATCTAAAAATAGTTGTATTATATTAAGTCTAGTCAATAATACTTAATCAATATTTATCAAATAAAATTAGTTATCATTAAGATTTGTCCTTCCCAAATCTGCCTTATTTAGGGTAAAATCAAATCAAATCACTTTAAATTAAGCTTGTTGCTTCTACCCTATTTAGGGTAATTTTGAGCATGAAACATATTTTGGGATGTTATATTCCCACTTATTCCCATTATAGGTATTATTTATTGGGTAAATCCATTCCAACAGTTATTATAATTGAGCCTATCATGTGGACTTTGACTTGATTCATGAGATGATGCTTTATATTATTTTCTATTTTCATGTTATTATGTTTGCTTGCTTTTTTGTTATTGCCTTGACTCAGTCCATTATGTCAAAAAGCTCATCATCATGGCATCCCTTGTCATTCACTTATACTTGAGTCCATCTATTATCATATGTAAGCATTACCACCATGGTTTTTATTATTAGTGTACTATTGTTAATTATCTATTGGATCAAGAGTCAATCCTTATGCATATTGTGGCTAGGTCATAATGATGTTTTATATTATGATGTATAATTTCATATGAAAATTAAAAATTAAGTACCAAAGTCTTGAATCAAAAATGTCACAGTGGAAATATCTCCCTTCACATCATCATCTATTACCCAATCAAATTATCTCGATCATCTTTGGCTATATCACATCATCCCATTTTCTATGATCAAATCAAAACACCTAAACATTATGGATATATATATATATATATATATATATATATATATATATATATATATATATACATACATACATACATACATACATACATACAGACATACATACATACATACATACATACATACATACATATATATATATATATATATATATGTATGTATGTATATATATATGCATCTTCAAAGAAGCATGCAAAAGAGACTCGTACACATTTATTAACCATTATTCTTCTTCTAACCATATAGAACATTCTTCATCATATTATCTCCCAATTTCTATGAGAACTAATTAGCTTGAGGTTTTTTAGACTATGTAGGTAGTGCTCAATGTCAACTAGTTTATGATGTATTGAGGTCAACATACCCCCATTCCTAAAAACTAGGGACCTTGTTTCAAATTTTTGAAAATTTGTGCTTTGAATTAAAAGTGCCACTTGATCTAAGTTCTTTATTTGAAGATTATCCACACCTAGTTCTCATTTAGCTTAATTGACATGTCTTCATTTGATCCTTGTATTATTTTTTATAATGTTATTAATGGTTAATATTGGTAATTTATCCTATCAAGGTGAAATTTCTACCCCTATTATCTGAAACTTTCCACAAAATGGTCAATTTTCCCAATATAGTTGGTCAAATTGGTCAATTATGGCCTAAAAGTGCAAATTTTGGTTAGAAATGTCAAAAAACAAGGTAAAAAGCATCTAAAATATATCAAAAGTTATAAAATTATGCCAAAATATCTTTAGTCATGTTCAAAAATGTCAAAATATCCTAAGTCCTAAGTTTCAAGTCATGATAAAGTCATTTGATATGTTATAATAGCCAAAATGGGCCAAAATTAGATTATCACATGCCAAATTGCTGATTAAAAGGGTTAAAAGTATGATAATTTACATGATAGCCATGAATTTATTCTCTAATGTTCTATTTCAAGTGGTGAGAAGTGAATAATTAGCTTTAAAAGGCCAAAACATAGTTTTTTCACCTATTTTGCAAGAAGAGTACAAAATCCATACAGAATCCATACAATCCAGGGCATGAGAGGTTATATATAGGACATTTTAAAACTTCCAAATAAATTTCATGGAATTTAATTGACATACAAGCCATAAACCAAATTCCTTTTCAATTCCTACTTGTTGCCATAGAGAAACATACCTATAGGTTTCTTGATGGTATGGCTTGCTAGAAGAGGATACAACTCTCAAATTTGGGTTGAATAAACTAGACTCAAAGGGATCTATGATGGTTTAAGTGGTTTATTAATTGGATTTTATAGGCTCAAAAACCATCCAGTTTAAGTCTTGTCAAATTCTACTACCTAGAAACTAGAAAGGCAATTATTTTTCTCCAATTTCTCCTTACCTATATAGAGTTTTAACAAAATTTAAAAAATTACAAAATCTTAAGGAATTTCTATAACTATACATGGTATTATAAAGGTTTTATTCATCCAAGTTAAGGTCAAATAGAGGTTCCAAAGTTAGCCAGTCAATTTGTAGTATTGACAAGCTTGCAAAGGAGAATTGTATGGTCATAGGAGAAGAAGTTGGCTTTAAATTGACAAGATTTTGTGTCTTATAGGGTTTTCATCAAGTTTTCATGGTTTATAAGCAGAATCATTAGATATTCTTGAATTTTCATGGATAAATAATACATTTCCATGCTTTCAAGTGTATCAAAGGGAGACTTTTAGCATATTTTAAGGAAACTTTGTAAAGTTTAATGTTTTTTTGAGAAATCTGTGATTCAATTTCAGTCTTTGAAAACTCCTCCAATAGCTTCAAAGTGGTGATAATGATGTCCATATGTTTATGGTTATATTTAATTAATTACCTTGGTTCTAACATAATCCTTCATGCTTATTTTACACAACCATCCTTTTCATTCCCATAACACTGCCAACATCTACCTTTTCCCACTATGTTTTTGTCCATTTTTTCCACTGTGTTTTTGTCCATTTTTCCCACCTTCCACCATGTTTCCTAATCATCCTTTCATACCTACCACCCCTCACCCCATATCCATTCTAATTAATCACCTTCAAGGAGAACTAAGAGGTTGATCAAGGGTTCTATGAGCATGATAAGACTATTTGTAGGTAGTCAAGGCACCAAACTCAATAGTGAAAATGGACACTAATAGTAGGGTTATACAGTCAAAGGTGAAGGATGAGGATTCTAAGGAGTAAAAATATGACATTATCATCAAAATTTAAATGAAATGACTATAAAATGACTATCTATATATCCCAAATATATAGACTTGTATGGATTATGCTCAGTTGGAGGCCTATAAAACTTGATTTTTGGGTCAATTTACATTGAAGGAGATATATAGAAGCTTTATTTTTATCTAAATTTATTAAAAAAAAATTTAAAGATGTTATGACCACTATAAAAGCTAAAAATTGATCACTATTCATCTTTGAATATGAAAACACAATCTTTTTTAAGCCTAAATGTCTTGTTTGGAGGTCTTATCATGCTTGAAAATAAGGGTAAAGTCTATTTACAAACTCTTGAAGAGAATATTAAGATTAATTAATATTATTTTGAAATTTATAGCCTATAAATCCATGAAATTCACCTTCAAAACAACAAAACTCAGTAAAAAAATGTAGACAGTCCATGCACGAAGGTCAAAATTTAGAAAAAAGTGAAGATTTTAAGATCTAAAAGTGGATTTAAGACCTAAAATTTTGTAAAAAATGTTTTCATGATTTTAAAGACCATATTAAAAAAAAATCATATCCTTTGTACAAGTTCACATATTTGTTTTATTGTCTCAGACCTCACCCTATTTGTTTGAGGTCACCATTGGAGCATGCTTCATCTTGGAGTACCTCAGAAGCTTATAGTGCTAAGTAAAGGATTTATAAGAATGGTATTATGTTTTTTATGCCATAATAATACCTAAAAATATTTTAAATACTCACAATTTTATGCAAACCATGCTCACACAATGTTTTGTAGGCATATAGGCACTTAAGCCAAAGAGGCATTTTTATAATTTTCATTGAAAAATGACTTTTAGAGTGTTTTGATAGAATTATAAAGGTATTATAATGATTTTTTTATGATATATGAAGTAGGTGAATATTTATTTTCATTTTGTTAAATTTTTCACTTTTTACAGTTATAGGCACCCTTCCAATCCTCCTGTTTAGATGCTCGTATCTTTCACCACATATAGAGTTTGAATGAATGATATTGTTATGTTTTTATTACCAATATTTAATTATAATTAATTAAAAATTGAGATAATTTTAGCTTTTGTGCTTTATGAACAATCATTAAGAGCGTAGGCAGCCCATAATGCAATCAATTTCTCGTAGGCAATTTTCATTCACATGGTAACTTTTCATATGTTTAGCATGGGAGTCCAATATTTTCAAATATGTTATATGTTTAAAATTTATACACATTAATGGAATTGGTTTGATATTTAGAGGTCTATACATCATTAATCATCAGTTTGAAGTTCTAGCTTCAAAGCCTTCCTAAGCACCTTTAAAAACTAGTTTTGAGAAAAGTGAATTTTATTGCAAACAAATCACAATGGATCAAACTAAAATATTTTAAAACATAAATTAAACTTTTATATAATTCCATAAATGTAAATTTAATGTATGGATATTTATAGATGAGGTCAAAAATCACTTTTTTCTGGTAAAAATCATGTAAAATGAAGTACAAGGCAATTTAATAGAATATAATCATTAGAGATAAAATACTATAAATTTTTATTTATCTTAAAATCTTAATTTTGTCAAAAAAAATCATGAGAGTGTCCTTACCATCTCAATCAAAATGTCTAGTTTGCTAGAATTTTGAACAAAATTGGCCTAGTCAAGCCTGTTGACTAATTGGCAAAGTTTTTCTCATCAAAATCATAATTTTGGTGATGAAGAATTGTTTTTAAGGTGTAATTTGTTGTTTTTTCAAGTTTTATGGCTTATTTTTTAGGTTTCATGGTGTGCAAGTTTGCAAAATGGACCTATTTGGCTTAACTAGTCTTTTTGGCCTAATTGTTCAAAAAACTAAGAGTTTGGTGTTGGATGATTGTTCAAAGAGTTAAATCTAAGTTTATACACATATTTTATTCTATTCTCATGAATATTCAAACAAATTTAAACCTATAAATTCCATTTTCATGAAATTGGAGGTTATTTGGAGTTGATTAGTCTTGATTTTTAGTTGACTTGTCAAAACTAGCCACTTAGACTAATGGTTTACATGCATATCAAGTGGAGTTTTCCTTTGAATATTGGAATATCATTCCATCCAAAGGATATTTGACTTGTCATATAGGTCCCACCTCATCCCTTCCATTCCAATATTGGATTCATGGATGTTTGGTTATTTTTGGAGAGTGTAATGTTTATTTTAAATATTAGATTTTCAAATGGGCCCACCATATTCCTATGCCAAGTTTGGAGAGGCATGAAATTTTTGTAAAGGGAGAAGCTTTTATTGAATATTTTAAATATTTTAAAGGGATTTATATCTTTATTTAATCAACCAATACTAATTCTTATCTCTTGAGAACTCCACTTAGGGTTATTTTAGGTTTTGAAGCATATTTATTGGCTTAATCAAGCCATTTTTCAATAATACCTAAAGCTAAGAGAAATTGTAAGATAGACCATTTATCAATAAATTAATTTTGTTCTATATCTAAGTTTTGATATAATAATATTGTTTATTTAATTATTCATCAACATACAAGTGAGATTTATCTCCTTTTGGTAGGTCCCTTCCTCACCTATCTCTATCTATCTCACCTTTTGTAGATCATTTGAAGAGGTTTTCAACCCTTAATCTAAAACATTTTTGATTAAGGAAAAAAATATAAATTTTATTTATTATATGTGTGCATTTATTTTATTAACTTCAAAGGATTTGGATAATTTAGGTGTATCACCCCTTTAACTAGGATTTCTTTTAATTTTCCCCTTCCCCTTTTCACCCATAAACACACAAAAACATTTAGATTTAATTGATAAATTATAAAGGAACCAACCCTCTCTAGAGTTTCTTCTCATCATAGAGTTACCCACACTCTGATAAGCTCCCATTGTATCAACTAGAGTGAAGGTGTGCTTACACATCTTCAAGTAGGGTGCACTCTAGGGTGATAACAATTTTTGGCGCACACGATGGGACACTTATTCACATTTTTGAATTATTATCTTTGTATTTGAGTATTATATTAATTTATATATTTTAATTTTCAGATCTATATACTTTTCATGCCACCAAGAGTTGTCACAAGATCCTCTGTAAAAGGGAAAGAAATAGATTTCTCTGAATTATCTTACCAACCAAATAAGAAGAAATCTTCTTAGCTAGATCCAAATCCTACACCCTCTATTTCCTCTATTATTGCACAAAATATTCCTATTCAAGATAATATTATTCAACCAAATATTGTTTTAAATCTTATACCTCATATGGTAGTTCCCAAAAGATAGGCTTTTATTTCATTGAATGGTGGTAGTCCTCTAAATCTCAATCAATGGGATGATATTCTAGTTTTAGCTCTAAAGGCTCTTCCTTATTTTACATGAGAAAATCCAATAACTCCTATAAAACCTATTTTATGTATTTCTAATCTTTGTTCAGTGCATCATGTGATAGAGGAGAATGTAGCAATGAGGTTGTTGCCAACTTCTTTCAAAGGAAAGGCACTTTAGTGGTATAGAGGTTTGACTCCTACATCATTTAATAATTGGAATGAATTTGGAGAACTTTTGTTCAAACATTTTGAACATAAAATTGATCATATTTCACTTGTGGAGTATCTTAAAATAATTAAGAGATTCAACCATGAGTTCATGGTGGATTTCAACTACAATTTCTAGAAGACTTGGGACAAAATTCCTATAGTGATCAAGCCTACACCCAAATACGCTTTTATGTATTATTTAGAGGCTCTTAATTCTAATGTGGCTATAATGATCTAATACATGGGAGGAAATACCTTACTTAAATATTTTTAAGTAGTTATCAAGGATAAAAATTGCCTTATATAAGTAGGCAAGTTATCTCCAAGGCCTCTAATGCCTCATTTTCCAAAGATCCATCCTCTTGCTCCAACTATTGCTCCAATTCTAGATTCATAAAAATTTGACCAAGTAAAAGGTGATAAAATTGATAAATTAGGGAAGATAGAGAATATTATTAATGATTAAACTAACAATTTGGTTGTAATAGAGAGACAACAAGCTCCACCATACAGGCCTTATCATAATACTAATTAGAATTATCAACCCAATAAGTCATACTATCAATACAATAAGTAAGGTTAAGGGTAGAATTCTCAATCAAGGCAATATAATCCTAATACTCAAAGAAATTCAAGATATATAGATCTAACTCAGAGAAATTATGCTCAAGGATAATGGAATAATCAATCAAGTAAACATCATGGAAATGGCTCCAACTATTGAGAGTTCTCATCAATCTTTCATGCAAAAAAGTTCATTTATTCCTTCATTTGAAAACAAACCACCTTGTCAAAATAATGAATCCTCTCTTTCTCATGGAGACATTCCTTCATTAACTAAATAAAAAGTTCCAAATCAACAAGGAGAAGGTAGTGGTAAGGAACCTATTTAAAATACATTTATCAATTTCTAGGAAGGTGAGAATTATTTTGAGCACTTGGTTGTAAGTCAAAGTCAAGATTTTCTTAATGTTGATAATTTAGTTGCAGCCCATACTAGATCTAAGAAAATAACAATTGGAGAAGGTTCAAGTCCTAAAAGGGAAACCCCTTCTGCTTCTCAGCCACAATAAAAGATAATAACACATGAGTTGCCTTAAAAAAGTTTAAATCAGCAAGCTCAAGATCCAAAAGATAAGAATGTGAAAGGACCTTACATACCTCAATTCACACAACATTTGGGAGTTATTTTAGATCTTAAATTATATTAAAATGTAAACACTTCTCCGCATAGTATTTTTGATCATATGAAGAAGACTTTAGTATCAATTTCAATGTGGGATACTCTACTAATTCTAGGATAAATGGAGTACTTGCAAGAAGAACTTTCACAGCTCACTATCTCTAAGAAACCACTTGAAAAATAAAGAGTAATTTATATCCTAACTAATTCCAATCTAGATATTTAGTATCAACCTCTTAAGGTAACTAAACCTCCTCCATTTTACCTTTATATTATCATTGGAGATTATCTTGTCCATAACTGTATGATTGATAGTGGAGCTAGTACTTTTGGCATGCCCAAATCAATAGCTAATAAGTTATGATTGTAGTATGAACCTCATAAGAAATGTGTCTTGAAATTATATGGGTCTCCTATTAATACTGTAGGTATCTTGAAAGATCTAAAAATTATACTTTCTACTTGTCTAACTTTCACCATTTTACAGGATGTTGTTGTTGATCTACCTCCATATTTTTCACTATGCCTATCCAGAGATTTCACTACCAAAATAAGAGGTTACCTTTCTTCATATTGGTCATACATGGTTTTTAGAACTAGGTATGGAACTAAATTAACTATTAAATCAGATCCTATTTCTATATTTCATCTTGAGCCATATATGCCAAATATGTCAAATATGAATTGCAATATTTCAAAAGAAGATGATAATATCATTGATCAAGAACTTTATAAGCCTCTTGAAGGCATTATGGATCTTCTCCTAGATGAGTGGGATGTTGATAACATAAACATGACCCATAAAAATTTATTGAATATTTTGGTTTTGGAGTATATTGTATGCATGAAGAAGGTGACTTATTGCCTAGTCTCACTAGCTTAATATAGGATAAAAAATGAGTTTGGAATCTATTCTTTGATAGATCCAAAACAAAGAATGGAAGTGGGGATGGTGTAATGTTAGTTTCAGCAAAAAATTAAGGTTATTCTTCTTATATTATATTTTAGTTCAATTTTACTTCTAATACTATAGAGTATGAAGCTCTTATTTATGGTCTTCAGTGGGCTAGAAAGAGGGATATTAAGCTCTTGAAGGTAAAATGTGATAGTGAATTGATAGTCCACCAATTTATAGGTTTAAGTGTAGAAAAGAGCCCTATTTTGAAAGCCTAAAATTATAGAGTTTGATATATCATGGAATATTTCCTTTAATTCTACATTCTCTCCATTCGTAGAGTGGCAAATCAGCATGCTAATAGACTTGTTGCCATAGGTGCAAAGTATGATATTTAGGACTAGATTAAGTATAACAAAAATCAGACATAAATCAAGGTTATATGTATGCCTTTAGTTTCAAATAATTATATTATTAAATTTAATTAAAATAATAAGCTTAAGGGTTTGGTGACTTTAGAGAGCATTTTAATGAAGATTATCAGTTAAGGAAATACAAAGTGAGTATTTATTCCAAGAAAGATCATTATGAGCCAATTAGCATAGTTGAAGGTAAGCAACTCAAGCTAGGTAAAGTGAATAATGATTCTAAAAGAGTAGCTTTAATTTCATTATGTCAAGAGTTCATGGATGTTTTTATTGGGAATACCATGATTGGAAAGGTTTTGACCCTAAATTAGCACAACATACTATTGAACTAGAACATGATGCAAAACTGGTAAGACAAAAGCAAAGGCCTATCAACCCCAAGGTTGATATTATCATGAGGAAAGATCTTACAAATTTTATTGAATTAGGTATTATTTTTCTTATTAATAATTCAACATGGGTATAAAATATTGTTCCAGTAAGAAAGAAGAATGGAGAGATAAGACTTTGTGTAGATTTCAGAGATTTGAATAGAGTATCATTGAAATATCACTATCCACTTCCTTCCATGGATCAAATTTTGTAGAGAGTTTTAGGTTCACAGAGTTTTCCTTATTGGATGGGTACTTAGGATACAACCAAATATTGGTGAAAGATCAAGATCAATGTAAAATAGCTTTCACCACCAAATGGGGTACTTATGCTTACAAGAAGATGCCTTTTAGACTCTCTAATGTTGGATCTACCTTTTAAAGGGAAATGGATGTTGTTTTTCATGGTATTTTGAGTGAAATAGTTTTAGTGTATCTTGATGATATTACAATATTTTTAAAGGATTATAATGATCATCTAACACATTTGAAGATTGTTTTTTATAGATGTAGAGAATTTGGAGTTTTTTTGAATCCAAAGAAATGCATATTTTCAATGCATGAGTGGAGACTTCTTGGGAATGTGGTGTACAAATCTGGTATTTACATTTATCCATAAATAATAGAGGAAATTATTTCTCTATCATTTCCTAAACATAAGAAAGGATTACAAAAATTCTTGGGTAAGATCAACTTTATCAAAAGATTCATTCCTAGTTTTGCAAAACTAGTAAAGCCACTTACTCAAATGCTTAAGTAACATCAAGAGTTCACTTGGAATAAGGAAGGTAAAATAAGTTTATAAGATATAAATTAATAAATCAACCAAGATCTTACTTTGATCAATCTATATTTTAGTAAGGATTTTTCTTGTATGTTTTCTCTACTTCCAGTACTATTTCAGTCATGCTTATGCAACAAAATGATGAAGGTTTGGAACAACCTATTGCTTTATTTAGTCAATATTTAGAAGGTTATGAGGAGACATATTATTTTTTATAAAATAATGTTCTTTATATTATAATATTTATAAAAAAAATCAGACATTTGGTTTCAAATAACAAGATTATACTAATGGTTGCCCATCCAAGTGTGAAGGACTTTATTCTCAATAGAGACTTAAGTGAAAAGAGAGTTGGATGGGTTACTAAATGCATGGAATATGAAATTTAATTTAAAGTTAAAAATATGGTATAAGGCAAATTATTATGTGAACATATTTAAAAAGATGTAAAATAAGAAAAAGAAACAATTTTGACAATTTAGGACACTTAGCAAGAAGATAAAAATACACCTCCTACAAGCTAGACATAAAACATTGAAAGATTTATTCAAAATAGAGAGTGTCCAAAAGGTTTGAGTGAATCAAAAAGAAGAAAATTTAGGCTGAAATTAGTACCATAAATTCTTATTTATGGAGTTATTTTCAAAAATAACATTGGAGGTATGATTTTAAGGTGTGTTGAAACTAGTCAATTTGACAAACTTTTTTATAAATTTCATGATAGTCCTTTTGGAGGTCATTTTTCAGCCAAGACCACAACTAAAAAAATTATCTGGTTACTTTTGGCCTAATTTATTTATAGATTCACATGCATGGGTTAGGAAATATACGAAGTGTGCAATGTTTGTAGGGAAACAAAAACTAGTTGTTATGCCACTAAAGGCAATTCAGGTTGAGTATCCTTTCATGAAATGGGGTTTAGAAATCATTGGAATGATTCATTCTCCATATAATGATGGTCATAAGTGGGTTTTGATATATATAGACTATTTAAATAGGTGGGTGGAAGTAGTGCCTTTGAAAGAGGCAAATTAGAACTTTGTGCTTGAATTTTAAGAGAGCCTAGTCACTCATTTTAGAGCTCCTTCTACTATAATATGAGATAATGATTTGGAATTTAATAGTAAAAAGGTATGTGAATGGGATATTAAACATGGTATTTATTTTACATCTTCATCAAATTAATATCCACAAGGTAATGGAATAGCTAAGTCTACTAACAAGAACCTGATTCAGATCATCAAAAGAATAGTGGAAGATAATCAAAGATCTTGGCATAAAAAGTTGAAGACTATTTTATGGGATGATAGGATCACCCCTAAGAAGGCCATTATTCATTAACCTTATCTCCTAGGTTATGGAAGAGAAGCAAAGCTACCTATATCATTGGATCTTCTAGCTTTAGAGCTTACACTTTAGTAGCAAGTCAAGAAAACATTTGACAAAAGAGCTTCTAGAAAGTGATGCAATAGAGGTATGAATGAATGAATTGAGAGAACTGGAGGAGATAAGAGATGATGTTATGCATACCATGTGGTCAAATTAGCAGCAATTCAAGAAAACATTTGACAAAAGAGCTTCATCAAAAACATTTCAGCAAGGAGATATGGTACTTAAATGGGATGAGGAATGTGCAAGATAGGTAAGCACTCCAAATTTGATAGCCTTTAGAGTGGACCTTATATTATCATTGATTACAAGAAGAAAAATGCTTTTTAATTATCAAAATTGAGTGGAGAATAACTTCCCATTATTATGAATGGGATGTTTCTTAAATACTGCTATTAAGAGAGTCACTCCTTTGTACATAGTCCTAGTTTCATTCCTCTAAGTGCTTTTCCACACATGATTTAGTAGTTATTTTCCCTTTTAGTGTGTTTTTGTCCCTTCATCCAAGTTATCCCATGCACACATCTATTATTGTTATTGTTGTGTTAATTTCTCCTATGGTGTATTGGTCTACAGATTTTCCACTTTTAGTGTTTGTCTTAGTCTATCCTTGCCAAAAATATGAGTTCTTTTCACTAGCAAGTTGGTCAACCCCTAAAAGTCATAATTTTTTTTAGTAATTTGGCCTGTCAAGCCCAAATTGCTACCCTTATTATCCAAAAATTTCCCCAAAATAGTCAATTTTCCTAATATAGCTAGTCAAACTAGTCAACTTTGACCTAAAAGTATAAATTTTAGCCAAAAATGTCAAAAAATGGGGTAAAAATCATCTAAAATGTATCTAAAGTTATCAAATTGTGCCAAAATATATTTATTCATGTTCAAAAAGGTCAAAATATCCTAAGTCTAAAGTTTCAAGTCATGATAAAGCCATTTGATATGTTATAATAGCCAAAAAGGACCCAAATTAGACTCCTACATGCCAAATTACTGATTAAAAGGTTCAAAATTATGAAACTTTGAATGATAGCCATGAATTTGTTTTACAATGTTCTATTTCAAGCAATGAGAAGTGAAGAAATAGCTTTAAATGGCCAAAACATAGTTTTTTCACCTATTTTACAAGAAGACTATGGAATATGTATAGAATCCATATAATCCAGGGCATGAGAAGTCATATATAGGAAATTTTCAAATTTCCACAACAATTTCATGGCATTTCATGGCCATACAAGCCCTAAACCAACTTCATTTTGGTTTCCTATTTGTTGGGATAGAGAGACATACCTATAGGTTTCTTAATGGTATGGCCTATTAAAAGAGGGTAAAAATATCAGATTTGGGGTGAAGAAACTAGACTCAGAGAGATTCTTGATAGTTTAAGTATTTTTTCAATTGGATTATCTAGACTCAAGAACCATCTAGTTGAAGTTAGGTCAAATTCTACCTCCTAGCAATGAGAAAGGTAGTTGTTTTTCTCCAATTTCTCCTCACTTGTGTAGAGTTTTAGGGATCTTCAATTTTTTATATAATCATAAGCACTTTATCTATCTATCCATGGAATTATAAAGGTGTTATTAATCCAATTCAAAGTCTAATAGAGGCTCCAAAGTTATCCAATCAATCTGCAGTATTGGTAGGCTTGTAAGGGATAATTGTACAATCATGGGAGAAGAAGTTGGCTTCAACTTGACAAGATTTTGTGTCTTACAAGGTTTTCATAAAGTTTTCATGGTTTCTAATCATACTTATTAGATATTCTTCAATTTTAATGGCTAATGAATCCATTTCCATGCTTTCAAGTGTATCCAAGGGAGCCTTTTAACATATTTTAAGGAAACTTTGCAAATTTTAAAGTTTTTTTTAGAAAATCATGATTCAATTTTAGTCTCTAAAAACTCCTCCAATTGATTCAAAGTGGTGATAATGATGTCCATATGTTTATGGTTATATTTCATTCCTTACCTTGGTTCTATCATACTCCATGCTTCTTTTCCACCATCATCCCTTTCATTCCCATAACACTATCAACCTCTACCTTTTCCCACTATGTTTTTGTCCATTTTTCCCACCCTCCACCATGTTTCCTCATTATACTTTCATGCCTGCCACACATCACACCATGTCCATTCCAAGTCATCACCATCAAGGAGAACTAAAAGGTTGATCAAGGGTTCCATGAGCATGAGAAGACTATTTGTAAGTAGTCAAGGCACCAAACTCAGTAGTGAAAATGGACACTAACAACAAGGTTATACAATCAAAGGTGAAGGATGAGGATTTTGAGGAGGAAAAATATGAAATTTTCATCATAAGTTCAATGAAATGACTATCAAAGGACTATCTATATAGCCCAACTATACAAACTTGTATGGATTATGCTTAATTGGAGGCTTATAAAACTTGATTTTTGGGTCAATTTACATTGAAGGAGATATGTAGAATCTTTATTTTTCTCTAAATAGATTCAAGCAACTTTTTACGATGTGATGCCCACTAGAAAAGCTCAAACTTGATCATTATTCATCTTTGAATATGAAAACACTATCTTTTTCAAGTCTAAATGCCTTGTATGGAGGTTTTTATCATGCTTGAAAATAGAAGTAGAGGCTATTTCCAAACTCTTGAAGAGACTATTGAGATTAATGAATATTATTTTGACCTTTATAGCCTCTAAATCCAAGAAATTCACCTTCAAAACACCAAAACTCAGTAAACAAATGCAGACAGTCCATGCACAGAGGTCAAAATTTAGAGAAAATTGAAGATTTTGGGAGCTATAGGTGGATTTAAGACCTCAAAATTTATACACAAGGTTTTCATGAATTGGAGAACCATAGTAAAAATTTTAATATCCTTTAGAAAAGTGAACATATTTGTTGTTTTGCCTCACACATCAGCCTGTTCATTTGAGGTCATCATTGGAGGAAGATTCTAGTTCCAATTAAAGGATTTATAAGAATGGTATTATGTTTTTTACATCATAATTAGACATAAAAATAGTTTGAATACTCTATATTTTATACAAACCCTGCTCATATAGTGTTTTGTAGGAAAATAGGCAATTAGGTCAAAGAGGCATTTTTACAATTTTCATGGAAAAATAACTTTTAAAGTGTTTTGATAGAAAGTTACAGGTAATATAATTATTTTTTAGGATCTATGAATTATGTGAATATTTATTTTCATTTTGGTGATTTTTTCACTTTTTACAGTTCTAAGCACCCTTCCAAGCCTCCTGTTTAGATGCTCATATCGCTCACCACATATAGAGTTTGACTGAATGATATTATTATGTTTTTATTACCCATATTTAATTATAATTAATGATAAATTGAGACCATTTTAGTGGTTTTTCTTTATGAACAATCATTAAGAGCATAGGCGACCTAGAATGTAGTCAATTCCCCATAGGCAATTTTCATTCACATGGTAAATTTTCATATATTTCACATGTGAGTCTAATATTTTTAGGGATTTTATATGGTTAAATTTGATACACATAAATATAAGTGGTCTAATATTTGGATGTATTTACCTCATAAATCATTAGTTTGAATTTCTATCTTCAAAGCCTTCCTAAGCACCTTTAAAAACTAGTTTTGAGAAAAGTGGATTTTATTGAAATAAAATCACTATGGATTGACCTAAAACATTTTAAAAAATCAATTAAACTCTGATAGTATTCTATAAATGTAAATTTAATTCCTTTAGTTTTATAGATGAGATTAGAAATCATATTTTCTACGGAAAAAAGTGTGTGAAATGAAGTACAAGAAAATTTAATAGAATATAATAATTGGAGATATATTATTATAAATTTTTATTCATTTTAAAATATTAATTTTGTTGTAAACCATCTTGAGAGTGTTCATACGAGCTTAAGAAAAATGGCTAGTTTGCTAGAATTTTCAACAAAATTGGCCTAGTCAAGCCTGTTGACTAATTGATGAAGTTGTTCTCATCAAAATCATAATTTTAGTGATGAATAATTGATTTTAAGGTGTATTTTTTTGTTTCTTAGGTTTCTTGGTTTATTTTTTATGTTTTATGGTGTCCAAGTTTGTAAAATAGACCTATTTGGCTTAACTAGTCTAGTTGGCCTAATTGTTCAAAAAGTTAAGAGTTTGGTGTTGGATGACTATTCAAGGAGTTTAATATGAGTTTATACACCAATTTTATGTTTTTATCATGAATATTAATACACATTTAAGCCTAAAAATTCCATTTTCATGCAAGTGGAGGTCATTTGGAGTTGATTAGTCTTGAGTTTTAGTTGACTTGTTAAAGCTAGCCACTTACACTATTGGTTTCCATGCATATCAAGTGGAGTTTTCCTTTAAAGATTGGCATATCATTCCATGAAAATGTGATTTGACTTGTCATGTTGGGCCCACCTCATCCCTTCCATGATAATCTTTGATTCATGCATGTTTGGAGATTTTTGGAGAGTATAATGTTTATTTTAAATATTAGCTTTTCAAATGGGCCCACCATATTCCTACACCAAGTTTGGTGAGGCATGCAATTTTTATAAAGGGAGAATATTTTAAATATTTTAAATGGATTTAGATCTTGTGTTGATTAATGAATACTAATCCTTATCTCGTGGAAACTCCACTTAGGTTTGTTTTAAGTTTTAAAGCATATTTATTGTCTTAATCAAACCATTTTTTTAGGAATTCTTGAAGCTAAGAGAGAAATTTTAAGCTAGACCATTTATCAATAAAGGATATATATATATATATATATATATTATATATATATATATATATATATATATATATAAGTTTTTATAAATGAATATTGTGTATTTGATTGTGCATCAGTGTATAAGTGAGATTTATCTCCTTTTGGTAGGTCCCTTCCTCACCTATCTCTCTCAATCTCACCTTTTGTAAGTCATTTGAAAAGGTTTTCAACCCTTCATCTAAAACATTTTTATTTAACAACAAAAATATAAATTTTATTGACTATATGTATGCATTGATTTTAGTAACTTTATAGTATTTAGATAATTTAGGTGTATCACCCCCTTTAACTAGGATTTCTTTTAAGTTTCCCCTTCCCCTTTTCACCCATAAACACATACAAAAAAAAATTAGATTTAATGGATAAATTATAAGGGAATCAGCCCTCTCTAGAGGTTCTTCTCATCATAGAGTCACCCACACTCTAATCATTTCCCATTTTATCAACTAGAGTGAAGGTGTGTTTACACATCTTCAAGCAGGGTGCACTCTAGGGTGATAATAGTTACCTCATGTGTTTTCAAGTATAGGTTTAATGGAGTCTCAAGTGTGTGAATAATGTTTTGGATTTCACCCTTTGAATTATAATTTAACCCTTTTTATCTTTAGTCTTTAATGGTTTTATTTAATTCATGAGTAAAAAATACTAAAACCTAGGGTTTTATACCTTAAAATATATTTTAGCCTAGGTATTCTAAATCAAATTCAAATTTGTGTGGGTCAATTTTATGTGGGAATACTTTATATTATTTTAAAACTTAGTTTATATTTTATCCTAAGGATTTAATCATGTTTATTAACATGATTAAAACCTTAGTCTAAAATATTATGCTAAGTTCTCCATATTTCTTGAATACCCCTAAGTCTATTTTAATCATTCACGTAGGCCAACTAAGTGAGGAGACACTTTATTATGCTTCATACTTAGCCTAAAAAATTATCCTAAAGTTCTCAATCACATTTATTAACATGACCAAAATCTTAGGTTAAAGACTTTATCTTAAGTCATATATGTTCCTTGAGCCTTATTTTTTTTTGTAAGAATAGAAGAGACCAATGAAAGGATGAGAAGTGGTGAGATCTTAAAGCTTAAGAAAAAGATCTATGGTTCACGGAGATTCATATAAAGTCAATAAGTCAAGCACCTAGATTGATAGGGTATATTTAATTAGGTAAATATGATCTTATGATGAGTGAGACATTAATAAGTCAAAGATACTACATGTAAAAAAAGAAAACAATCATGTTTGACTCTATGGATCAAGATCTAATAATGCACATTGATCTACAAAAAGCAAATCTAATGTCATGTAGTAAGGTCAAAATGTCAATAAGCCCTATGAGTAAGCACAAAGATGATAAGTTTTATGTTTGTAATGGAAAATTAAAAATCAAGCACTAGCCTAAAGATTGATGGCACACAGTTGAGTGTGCACATTCTGATCAATAGTGAACATTAAGTCAAAACTTCAAAGAAGCCCTGGAATGAGTGAGAAGGTGACAAGTGTCACCATCATGGAGACTATGTCAAGAAATCAATGGTTTATGGAGCAAAGTAAGAAAATACAGAATTGAGATCAATAATGTGTGTAAATTTTTGTAACCAAGATCTAATGGTGCAAAATAAATCTAACTTTTCAAAAAGATTAGAGTGAATGTGGTAATGACAAGTGTCAAAACTGTAGTAAATCAAATGGATATCGACCAATGGTGTTTGACCTTCTAGATCCAAATCAAAATTCCAATACAATGAAAAAAATTTAATGGGCCTATTGAGGTCAACATACCCCCAATTCTAAAAATGGGGAACCTTGTTTCAAATCATGTAAATTTATGCTCTAAAATTTGAAAGTCATCCACCCAAAAATCTCACCTGGCCTTTTTCTCATATTTTCATAATCCTTGTTAATTTATCTCTAACTATTTCTAATAATTATCATTAGTGTTTATATGCTTTAGACTTAATGGGATCTTATATGGGTGAACAATGAGTAGATCCAGGGCCTAATGTGTTTTTTGTTAACCAAATTTGACTTTAAGGTCAAATTGGGACACCCCTAAGTATAAAATTGAGTTCTATGTGTTTTAGGGGGTTTAATATTTGGTCATAAAGTATACCATAAGTCATTTAATGTTATATTAACCTTGAACATTAATTTTATTAGCCAACATGTCCTTTTGAGCCATTTTAGGGGTCAAATTTGAGCATTTAATGACTTGTATATATTTTAGAGAATTTTGAACGTTCCAAAAGGTTTTCTCATGTGCCATGTGTCCTAGGAAGTCTTTGGTAACTATTACTAATTGAAAATTGGTTGGTTCTTTAAAAAAAGGTGGTTTTCTTGGAAAAATTGAGCATTTAATGAGGTATATTAAATTTTAGGGCCTCTTAAAGTTTGGAACATTTCATTAATTTCCTTTGGTCTTAAATACACTAACTTCACTGATTAGTTTGATAATAAAGTCCAAAAAAATGAAGAAAATTGTTTATCTCTCCTTCCACTAGGCTTGGAAAGCAAAAACAATCTTCAGGTTTGTATTTGGTATGGTTAGCATGAGAGGTTTCATGAAATTTTTTATTATAGGTTTATTCTACACTAATTCAAATTACATTTGAAAATTTTTTGTAGAGGAATGGTGGTCTGATCTTTATGAATGATCACTAAGAAGTTGATTTTTCCAATTTGCTTGCTAAGTTGTGCACCCCATAGGTTTTGATCTTTTTTGGATTTTTTTTTAAAATATAGATATTGATATTGGTTTCAGATGATTTTTACCTCCTTAAATTATTCACATTCTTATTTTCAAGTTTCATGAAGTTTGGATGAGCAAAATGGCTTAGGTTTCAAGAGGAAGCACCTTTATGTGTAACATGTAGTTTGTCATAATGTTCAAGTTTTCATGTGTTAACAATAGCTCTAGGGGGTTGAGTTAGGTTCATTAATTTTTTTAAAAATTTATATTAATATTAATTCACCTTCCAATCTCATTCTAAGCTAATATTCTATGATTTGCAGTCATAAATCACCATACAATCAATTTGCTAAATGACTATCATATTAGTCAATTAGGTGCCTTCAAGGGGGTTTAACATTGATATTGAAGTGTGAAACATGTATTGAGATTGAAAATATATTTATGTTTCATATAAACATAATTAAAGGGAAATAATTTCACTATGTAAGCAATTTCCTTGAGCACATGATTCCAATCTACTCACTACTTGCAAGTTTTCAGAATGCACCTATAGACATCCTCATTGATGCTAATCATGTTTAAAAAGAGATTTATAAGATAAAAAAAGTTTTGATAATAATGAATGTCTAATTTTTACTTTTTGATAAGGTATAAACACCATTGAAACTTATAATCCATGCTCATTGTCTACACTCAGATTTACTATCTATATGTAAAAATGTCTACCTACAGGTCATAGCACAAAGATATAGAGGTGATTACATGGTGAAATGGGAGAATGAGGAACCACCTCCTAGATTCATAGTGATTATGGAAATCATGAAAATCTAACTTGAGGAGATAGGTTAGAAAAAGGAAGTGTAAAATACCCCTAAAGTATAATGACTGAGTTTTAGACCCACTTTCCCAAAAAGTTCAAAACAAAGCACCTAGGGGTTTTCTTGACACTTCATGACATGGTTATAGGAGCCTTTGATTAATTTTAATGGTTTTTTATTATATTATCCACATAGGATAGGAAAATTTAAAGCTTTGGAGTGAGGATGAGCAATGGTGATTAGGTTATAGATGGCCCAAACTTGTCAACTTATGCACTGATAGTAAGCAGTGAAACCTATAGGCTTGAGTCTAAGAAGGATTTTTATCCATAAAAAAGTTGAAAATTGACCTTATATCCATATTTATAAGGTTTATAATATTTTAAATGTTCATTTTCAACCTATTAGTGATCTAAGAGGTTCATAATCCATGTTTAGACCCCTTTTCACACCCACAATCCATACATTGAAGAAAATAGGCACCTACAGCTACAACTAAGGAAATAGTGAGATAAAGACCTTGATTAAGTTATTATATAACTAGTTATGGTTGGTAAATAAGTTAAAATCAATATTAATGGATATTATAAGGTGATAGGAGGACTAATGACTTTCAAGCATGTGGAGATCACCTACAGGACTCTACCTGCAGTTCGTTGTAGGTAGATAGTCAACTAAGACCATATGTTTAAGGGGTGGTTTTAGGATTATAAAGGTGTAAAAATGATCTAAGAAGGTATAAAGTAACTAAAAATGACTCTAAATGATCCCTTAAATAGTGTTTCAAGCTCAAATCATGAAGAGTAAACCTATAGGAAGCTAATAGGTAGAGTATCATAGTTAAGGAAGAGTTTTTTAGTTTGTACACTTAACGTGTAGATTAAGGATACAATAAAGTTATATTTATGAGATAAACCTATGAAAACTTATATAAAAATCATTATAATATACATAATCTCCTAACAATGAAAAATAAGCTTACAGTGACCTCTTATAACCCTATATGCACATACAACTAGTTCATAGTCATGACAAGGTGAAGATAAGAAGGTTCTTAGTTAAGCATGAGAAGGTTGTAAAAAAATTGATATGTTTTATGAGGTTAAATGGTTATAATTAATTTTTAAAAGGAGAGATATTCACCTACAGGTCTTTACATCCCTTAACATTATTGATTATGCTGACCACGACAAATAGTGAGATGAGAAGTGTGCATAAGTGATGATCTAGGGTAACTTAAGGTGAAATAATGAGTAAATATAAATGATAAATGATAAAAAAATGCTTATTTATAATCCAATACACTTTAATACTAAGGTTTTAATACTGAAACGCTACTCATAGGCTCACTTTCCTGAGTAGGCAGGGTAAATTAACACTCAGGCCTAACTAAGTAAAAATGTAGTCCAAGATGAAAATGTGGTTGATAATTTTTTTGAGATTAGTTAAAACATATAAAAGTATGGTGATAAATTTTTTTAATATTAATAACATGGGATTATGGGAGTAAAATTCTCAAGTGATGTGGTTAACAGTCCGTGTAATGAAAAACCCCTACACAGAGTTTCCCTAACAAGTTTGTCTTAGACTTTTATGCTTTTATAAGTTCTATGATTAAGAATATAATTTAAATATTTATGAAAATAATATCCATTAATTGAATATGATCATAAAGTATTCAATTTTATCTAGGATTATAGGTGAGTTCCCTCTATTTTGTCTCAGACAAAGGGCATTCCGTTGAGGATAAAACTGGCAAGTTTTTGGGAAAATGGGATGAAGACTGAACAAGTTGTTGTTTGAACATTATAAAAAGGTGTATTAAGTTATAATACACCTTATAAATCATGAATAACACCTCAAAATAATAAGCAAAATAGTCTATATTTCTAAATTTGTAGTCAAGCCTACTAGGCAAGTTTTAGCCTAGTGCCCAAATGAGGTGTCATTTGCACTTCTAACATGAGTTATGATTCCTAGCCTATTGGATAATGTTCATAGGGTAGAATTAGGTATCTTAAAATTTCAAATTTTTAGATAAATCCTCAAGAGATTCAATTTTATCTTAATACTAATGGTAGGCCTATGTAAATGGAAGGAAGAGGTCGATAAGGCAAGTTTGAACACTCATATCTCTCTTAATGTATTTAATGGGAAACAAAGGAGTTTGGGAAACTTAATAATATATTTTAAAATAAAATTTGTGGAATTTTTTTATATATTGGATTTCAAATATTTATGAATGAAAATTAAGAGGTCAAACAGGCCTAAAACCCTTACAAATTAACCAAGATTAGTTTGGAGAAATGGAGTTAGATTGCTAACATAATGGAATATTTATACCATGAAACCTATTTTAAGTTGTATATTACTCACTAAATATCCATAACATTCTTCTTATCTATACGGATTTGTATAGACATGGCAAAAATAGGGTATTTTGACCATTTTTTGTGTTTGGAAGGTTATATAAGGATTCTTATCATTAAATCAATTTTTGAGGGAATATTTATACTTTTTATAACTCCATATGGTCATTTAATGACTTAAATAAATTCATAAGGGTTTGAACAATATCTCTCATTTTAGCTAGTCAAAATTGGCCTATTAGACAATCTAGTGAGAAGGGTGGAAAACTTTAAATGGGGTGATTTTAAGGTGTTCCTAGTGATTATAAGGCCATGGATGGTATTTATATGTGTAATAAACTCCATAAAATATATTTTAATGATTAAATAATGATAATTTTGAGGCCAAGTGTGTAGGGTGCATGAAGGAGGAGTTTTATGGACTATAGATGATGATGGCTCCTTTCTAGATGATTCTAGATGACCAAGATTACAACCAATGCATATATTGGAATTTATGTTGTCTTTAACATTCATAAAAATCATCAAACCTGGTCCTAGTTATCTATTATGTGTTCAAATAAGGTCAATCATGAAGGTAATTTTTTTGAGCCAACACAAAGAGTTTTATACTACTTTTCATGAAGTTTATAACTTGTATAGACACTTGGGATTCATAACATTTCATGTTTCATCCCATATCCTAGTATAATGCACAATAAACTTATTATCTTAGCTTGATAAGTGTTATTTTGACCCTTGGACTTCTCTCTTCCTCTCTCTCTCTCAAATTCTATAAGAGCTGCCATTTTGGCATTTGTAATATAATACCACACCAAGTATGGTAAATCCATAATGGTTTTGACATTGTACTTGACTTATACAATAAATTAAATTCATTTTTGAGTTTATATATGACAGGTACCCCTAGAACAACAAACATGCTCTGGTACCAATTGATGGGGAATCCAAGAACAAACACACTTGTTCTGATCTCACTTGTTAGGATCTTGCTCCTTAGAAAGAGCACAATATGATTACCAAACTTAAGCAATTAAATATGCAAAAATATACCAGAAATACAAGTAACTAGAATTCACCAATAGCAAAGAATAATAGAGACAATATACACTCTTATATATTAATACTTGTAAAGAAAAAATACAATAAAGAGCTGCCACACTCTTCCACCTTACAGAGGCTTCCCACACCTCAAGTGTATAGTAATTCTTCTTCAAAACACTCTCTTACCAAAAAATAGTCCCAACAACCAACTCACACATAGAATTGGTGTTCACCTCTCCAACCAGTCAGTAATAACCCTGCTAGTACACCAAGCACTCTATAGTACTTCAAGTTGATCTCCCATGAACCTGCAACCTGCAATTCAACAGACCATACTCACAATGGAAGGATCTTCCTTGCCTTCCTTTCTAGCTCATAATGGAACTAGGAGGAACACACCCTTTGTTCTCTTCACTAGCACACTTTACAATACATGCCAATGGGTCTATAAATAGATCCCAGACTTAAACAATAACTTAGACTTCTATTTTACTAATAATAGACACATAGCTCAAGACTTGAAATAGCCTTTAACATGCAAACAACCCATTCACTAAACTAACTGTTCGTGCAACGAACAGTTCTGGAACACACAGGCGACCGACGCCGGTCCCTACTTGCCTGGTTCTACCGACGTCGGCTGACTTCCTACCATCGCCGGTTGCCTTCTGCACTAATCATGACCGATGTCAGTCATGCTGCCGATGCCGGTGCCTCTAGGTCTTCAACAACCTCCTTTTCTTTGTCTGTAACAAGTTGAAGCTTTTAGCTCCACAACCTAACAATCTCCCACTTGGAGATAAATAGCTGCAATTGTACCTATACCTATACACCATCTAGTTAGTTCCCTTGGCTCTATATCCCTCTTCAATATCACCCCTGAAGACTACCCACCAAAAAACCTGTAGTGCAAAACCTGTCATCCAAATTACCTACCACATCCACATCTACAAACCATGTAGAAAATAACTTGAACCTGCATAGCATGTGCACCTGCTGCTGGTCCCTCTAAGAATCCTCTGAACTACCCTCCAATGCTTCTTTCCTGGATTGGCTCCAACTTTTTGACAACTCCCACTGCTTGGGAAAACTCAGGTTAGTACATATCATGCACTCAACCTCATTATGTGAATCAAGACACCTGTTCTGTGAACTGTCCAACCATCGGCGTGCTAACCAGTCTGGCACAATCATCCTGAAACAAAGTCAACATATGACCTTCCATGTCCCTAGAACACACTCATGCCAAAGAATCTTGTTGCTCTCAGATTCTCCATGACACACCCCTAAACTAGATTTACCTTTAGTTTAGCAATACCTGTATATGTAACCCTGCAACAAGCACATCATACAGTAATAGGATAATGTAGCTAATATTATCCAACTTGGTAAAGAGAAACACAATGATCAAACCTCCATTACCCTACAGCTTACTCAAGACCATATACCCTGATCTTTCATCTCACGTATCCATTTCCGCTCTTCTTTATCCTGAACATCCATTCATCTCTCAGTGCTTACTTCCATCTAGCAACTCTACCAATAAGTCCCTATTTGCTTCTTCTCCAAGGAATCACATCCTCATCCATGCCAAGCTCCCACTATTTCCTGGATCTACCTATTTTGCTTCTTCAATAACTTCCTGGTTCTTTACCATTAGTGAGCAACAAGTAGTGTAAAGAAGGGAAATGACGAATTTGAGGCTTACCTACCCTTTAAGTGCTTCATATGGGCACTTGAGACTCCTTGATAGCTGGCTGTCCACCCAAAATCTGTCTTAGTGACCGATGCTGGTCACATTCCAGTCTGCTCTTGACCGATGTCAGTTACCTACGACTGCCTCATCATTGACGTCAGTTCTTCCATGATCGACGCTAGTGTTTATCTGCCCTGAGTCACCGACATCAGTCTGCACATAGCTGATGTCGGTCCCTGTCTAGACACCGATGCCGATTTTTCTACCGACGTCGGTCTCTGTGTTTTGCTTGTGAGAACTAACTTCTACCTGTGAGCTCCTTTTGGATCAAACCCTTGTCCAAATCACCCTTGCTCTGCTCAGAATTCCTCAACCCTTGTGACTGATACCTATCTATCATCTTCTCCTTGAAAACCAAGGCTTTCCTGCTCTTGTCACGAACATCGAATTCCTCAAGAAACGTTACATTCTTCTTCTGTATACAAAAATCTCGATCTATACCCTTTGACTCAAGAACATGCATCTCCTTCTTACTCATGTGACCAAGCCGACAAAGCCATGTCTTCGCAACAAAAGAAGTATCAGTAATATAAGCAAGTAGATAAAGAGTACTTGCTTTCTTACCACCTACTAATTCAAGTGCATCTACTGTGAGAGTTCTTGTGCATCTCTCATCACCCAACTTTCTTGAAGCAATTAGCCGCATCTCCAAGATTGGGACCTGCATGACCTCCTTTAACACCCATGTGTTACCTGTCTACAATTTTAGCTTCACTTTCCCTTTGCCAATCATCTGACAAGGCTTTCCATCCCCTAAAAAAATTTCTCCAAAATCTCCCTGGACATACTCATGAAAAAATACCCTATTTGGGGATGCATGAAAAGAGGCACCAAAATCTAAAACCCTAGATTCTATTTTATCTAAAGAACATACTAGAGCATCTTGTGCAACGAACTCTGAAACATCTGCTTCTTCTTCATGTCCTTCATGCTGATCTGATACCAACCAACAATATTCTTTTCTCTGCTCTTTCTTTTCACATTTCTAGCAGGTTATTCTGCCATACCTAAACTTGGACCTCCTGCTATTAAACTTCTCCATTCATAGTCTACTGTCTTCTGCCATTGCTCTACTCCCACTCAAACAAAAATCCCTATGAGTAACCTGTAATCAAAGCACACTAACCAGATCTAATCCAACCTGTTAGTATCCCAACCAAAAGCTCTGATACCACTTGATAGGTACCCCTAGAACAACAAACATGCTCTGGTACCAATTGATGGGGAATCCAAGAACAAACACACTTGTTCTGATCCCACTTGTTAGGATCTTGCTCCTCAGAAAGAGCACAATATGATTACCAAACTTAAGCAATTAAATATGTGGAAATATACCAAAAATACAAGTAACTAGAATTCACCAATAACACAGAATATGAGAGACAATATACACTCTTATATATTAATACTTGTACAGAAAAGAATACAATAAAGCGCTGCCACACTCTTCCACCTTACATAGGCTTCCCACACCTCAAGTGTACAGTAATTCTTCTTCAAAACACTCTCTTACCAAAAAATGTTTCCAACAACCAACTCACACATAGAATTGGTGTTCACCTCTCCAACTAGTCAGTAATAACCCTGCTAGTACACCAAGCACTCTATAGTAATTCAAGTTGATCTCCCATGAACCTGCAACCTGCAATTCAATAGACCATACTCACAATGGAAGGATCTTCCTTGCCTTCCTTTCTAGCTCATAATGGAACTAGGAGGAACACACCCTTTGTTCTCTTCACTAGCACACTTTACAATACATGCCAATGGGTCTATAAATAGATCCCAGACTTAAACAATAACTTAGACTTCTATTTTACTAATAATAGACACGTAGCTCAAGACTTGAAATAGCCTTTAACATGCAAACAACCCATTCACTAAACTAACTGTTCATGCAACGAACAGTTCTGGAACACACAGGCGACCGACGCCGGTCCCTACTTGCCTGGTTCTACCGACGTCGGCCGACAGGTCATATGAAGTGTTGTGAAGTATATGGGCATGTTATTAAGTGTAAAAATAAGTATTATAATCTAAAAAATGATCTATGTTTACCACTTACCTTGGATAGTCTTCATATATGGCACCTTCATATTGAAATACTAATGTTAGTGCATTATAGGACTCTTAAATTAGTGTTGTAAGCTTTGTTTCAAAGTGATGGAGTAAAATAGTATTATGGTAAACACCTTGGTTCATCACCAATTATAATAGGCTGCATTTCTTCCCAACTCTATCCCTTTTCCCCATAAACAAGTAGTTAGTATAGGTGAAAGCATTTCAAGGCACATCTAGGGAGTTATCCCTTCATTATAGAGATTCAACTCATCCTTAGGCTACCCACAAGCCTAGAGGTGTTTAAACTATGCCAATTGGATGAGGAGAGATTTTACATATCCTCATAGGTTGAAAATCCAAGTGACAATAGTTTTTGGCATGTCTGATGGGAATCTTAGTCTGAGGTTGAAATATTCTTGGTGTTGTCTTTTAATAATCAACATTTGAAGGCATTTATCTAAGCATCAATGATGACTTTGAGATTTCATTAACTGGTCAAGTAGCCCATGTATTGATTTTTAAGATTGTTTATGATCATTATTTGTTTCCTAATGAAGCTCCATGGCTGACCTTGGTGTTGAGTTTCATATTACACAAGTTGGTGAGACATTTCTAGCTTATGTCATTCCCTATCGACATGAACAAGTGATTAATTAGCCTTATCATGAAGTGTACCATCTCCAACATGAAGTGTATCAGCCCATTAAAAAATAAGAATTATGGAAGTCCTATAACCCTTAATTTTCCTCTCCATATGGACACTATGCTGTTGAATAACCCTATGAGTATGGCTACTAAGAGAACTATCTAGAAACACCTCTCTATCAATCATAATATGAACCTTATCATTCATATCATGATGCCTATTATCTTGAAGAGTATTCCTATGAATATTTTCATATTAAATCAGATGTTTCCATGGATTACACATAAGGATGTTATTGGAAAAGTGTAGATCCTACTCATGTAGGTGTTTCTCCTTCTAATCAGACCAAGAACTCACTTTCATATGAGATTACTAGTGATTTTTTTTTTTCCAAACCCACTCATAAACACTATCCTTCATCTCAAACTCCATATTCAACCCCTTCACCTCCCACTACATCTTATATTATAAATCCTTCACCCCAAATCCATGAGCTTATCTATAAATTTTCCACCTCTTCCCTTCTTGAGGAAGAGCCTATCTTGAAAGAAGCTAGTGAAGAAGACCAAATTCAATTCATGGATAATCAAGAGGATCTCATGAGTGAATATGAGAAATATATAATCATATGGACTCACCTTGGTGAACAAAAGGACAATCCATAAGTTTTTGCCTCCATATTTGAGGGGATGTGTATCCATGAGGAGTGTGGCTAAGACTTGAAGAAGGAAGTGTTTAAAGAAGACTCCATGTCTAATCATGAAGTTGTATATGACCATATCAAGCATGAAAATTAATTTGTCATCAAGGATGAATAACAAGGTCAAATCACTTCTCAAGAAGTTTCAATTGTCCTAAGAGAGTGTCATGAGACTAAGGTAGAGGAAATGGCTCTTGAAGATAATATTCATGAGGAAGAAGATTTATGGTAGAATTTCAATGCCATATGCAAGGAATATGATAATTTAGGTAAATTTTTCTCTTCTCCAAAATATTTCATAGCTAATGATTTTTTTTTGATGAATCTAGGCATAATATTGAGTGTTCAATAAAACATAAAAATGAAGTTCTTTTTTCTAGTCAAGAACCTACTATCATGAAGTCACTTGATGATGCTAATATACAAGATGTTGTAGACATGGGTAGTGATGTCAAGGTAGATCATTTTATGCATAAAATAAATTCAAGAGATTTATATGAGGTAAAACCACATTTAGAGATGTGGGAACATGGTGGAGGGAAGCTTGGTGCTTCCAAACATCTAACACACTATGTCAAGGAGATAGACAAGGCTAAGAAGACTATCATATTGTCAAATTTGCACATCAAGGACCAAGTTAATGAAAATAATGAGACTATTTGGATATAAGAGGAGTTAATTTCTATGTTCAACCTAGATGGAGATACTTATTTTTCACTGTATATCATGCCAATGAAGTTGGAAAACACCGTGAAGAAGATGGAGACATCAATGCTAAAAGACAAAAGGCTATATGTTTGACTAAATGTTTCATGTCATGAAGCAAGGAAGGTTTAAAAATTTCTATTTGATCTATGAGGGATTTTATATCTTAGGTTAGATAGGTTTTGAGTCAATTTTTTAGTTTGGTGTGTATGTGTGTTCCATAAGTGCTCATGAAGCACAAGTGTGTTTACTTAGTTTCTTATCTTACATGTTGATTCTTATTGTTTTCCTTGTGTTTCATGTGTTTTAAAATTCAAGGTGTTGGTAAAAACTCATGTACATGTGACTCCATATCCAAATGGACTAATGAAGCTACTAGTCTAGTTAGTATAGTAGGCATACTACCCCTATGAGTCACCAATTTGTTGACCAAATATGACTTTTAGGTCAAATTGGGACACCCCTAAGTATAAAATTGATTTTTATGTGTTTTAGGGGGTTTAATATTTGGTCATAAGGTATATCATAGGTCATTTAATGTTATTCAATGTTATATTAACCTTGGACATTAATTTTATTGGCCATCATATCCTTTTGAGTCATTTTAGGTGTTAAATTTGAGCATTTAATGACTTGTATATATTTATAGAGAAGTTTGAAGGTTTTAAAAGGTTTTCTCACGTGCCATGTGTCCTAGGAAGTCTTTGGTAATTGTTATTCACTGAAAATTGGTAGGTTCCTTAGAAGAAGGGTAGTTTTCTTTTAAAAATTAAGCATTGAATGAGGTGTATAGAATTATATGACCTCATATAGTTTGGGATGTTTTATTAATGTCATTTTATTTTCCATACACTCACTTTAGTCATAAAATTTATTATAAACTCCAAAAAAATGAAGAAAACTGCTTATCTCTCCTTCCACTAGGCTTGGCAAGCAAAAGCATTCTTCAGGTTTGTACTTGGTATGGTCAGCATGAGAGGTTTCAAGAAAAATGATCTTATATTTGTATTATAAATGTAATAAAATTACATTTGAAATTTGGTTATAGATGAATGGTTGTCTGAGGTTTATGAATGATCCCTAAGAATTTGACCTTTCCAATTTTCTTGATAATATGTGCACCCCATAGGTTTTGCTCTTTTTTGGATGTTTCCTTACAATATAACTACTAATATTGGTTTTTTATGATGTTTACCTCCTCCTAAAATTATTAAAATACTTATTTTCAAGTTTCATTAATTTTGGATGAGTAAAATGGCTTAGGTTTCAAGAGGAATCACCTTTATATGCAATAGGTAGTTTTTCATCATGTTCAAGTTCTCATGCTTTGAAAATAGATCCAACGGGTTGAGTTAGGTTAATTTACATGTTTAAAAAGTTATATTTATATTAATTCACCTTATAATATCATTATATAAGTAAATATTCTATGATTTTCAATCATAAATCACCATACAATCAGTTTGTTATATGACTATAATATTAGTCAGCTAGGTAACTTCAAGGGGGTTCAACGTTGATATTGAAGTGTGAAAATTGTATTTATATTGGAAAAATATTGATGTTTCATATAAAAACCATGAAATGGATATCATTTCACTATGCAATCAATTTCCCTAAACACATGATTCCAATCTACTCATTACCTGCAAGTTATTAAAATGCACCTGTAGACATCCTCATTAAAGCTAATCATGTTCAAAAGGAGGTTCTTAAGCTGAATAAAGTTTTGATAATGAGGAAATTCTAATTGATATTTTTTTTATAATGTATAAACACAATTTAAACCTACAATCCATGCTCATTGTCTACCCTTAGATTTACTACTTATATGTAAAAATGTCTACCTGCAAGTCATAGTATAGAGATATAGAGGTGATTACGCAGTGAAATGGGATCTTGAATAAGCACATCCTAGATTCATAGTTATTTTGGAAATAATTAAAATCCTTACTAAGGATATAGGTTAGAAAAAGGAAGTGTAAACTACTTCTAAAGGATACTGATTGAGTTTCAGACCCACTTTCCCAAAAAGTTCAAAATAGAGCAGCTAGGGGTTTTATTGACACTTCATAACATGGTTATAGGAGACTTTGATGATTTTTGATGGTTTTTTATTATAGTATCCAATTATGATAGAAACATTTCAAGTTTTTTAGGGAGGATTATCAATGGTGATTGGGTTTTAGGTGGCCCAAAATTGTCAACTTATGCACTGATAGTAGGCAGTGAAACCTACAGGCTTGAGTCTAAGGACTTTTCTCCATCCAAAAGTTTCAACTTGAACTTCTCTCCATATTTATAAGGTTTATAATAGTTTAAAGGTTAATTTTTGACCTAAAATTTATATAATAGGTTAATAATCTATGTTTATACCCCTTTTCACACCCACAATCTATACGCTAAGGAAAATAGGCACCTACAGTTGTAACTAAGCAAATAATGAGCTAAAGACCTTGATTAAGTGATGATATAACAAGGTAGGGTGAGTAAATAAGTTAAAATAACAAGTAAGAGATATTATAAGGTGATAGGAGGACTAATGACCTTCTAACCATGTGGAGATCACCTACGAGACTCTACCTATAGCCAGTTGTAGGTGATTATAGGTAGATACTCAACTAAGACCATATGTTTATGGGATGGTTTTATGATTATAAAGGTGGAAAATTGATCTAGGTAGGTATTTATTAACTATAAATAACTATAAAGGATCCTTTAAATAGTGTTTCAGGTTTAACTCATGAAAAGTAAACCCACATGAAGCTAATAGGTAGAGTATCATAGTGAAGGAAGAGTTTTTTAGTTTGTAAGATTAAGGTGAAAATTAAGGATAAAAATAAGTTATAATTATTATAGGAACATATTATAAATTATATAAACATTATGATAACCTCCATAATATCTTAATAATGTAAAATTAGCTTACCTTGACTTCGTAGAACCTTGTATGCACCTACAATTAGTTCATAGTCATGGCAAGATGAAGATAAGAAGTTGCTTAGTTAAGCATGAGAAGTTTGTAAAAAAATTTAGATGTTTCATGAGGTTAATTGGTGATAATTAACCTTTAAAATGAGAGATATTCACCTACATGTCCTTACATCCCTCAACACTATTGAATATGTTGAGCATGATAGACAATGAGATGATAAGTGTGCATAAATGATGATCTAGGGTCACTTAGGGTGAAATAATGAGTCAATATAAATTTTAAATGGTTAATAAAGTTTTATGGAGAATACAAGACACTTGAGTACTAAGGTTTTAATAATGAAACACTACTCATAGGATCACTTTCCTAAGTAGGTAGGGTAAATTAGTAATTAGGCCCAACTAATTAGAAATGTAGTCCAAGATGCAAATGTGGTTGATAAAGGTTTTGAGCTTAGTGAAAACATATAAAAGGATGGTGATAACCTTTTTTAATATTCGTGATGTGGGATTATGGGAGTAAAATTATCAAGTGATGTGGTCAATAGTCCATATAATGAAAAATCGCTACACAGAGTTTCCCTAACAAGTTTGTCTCAGACTTTTATGTTTTTGGAGGGTCTCTAATTAAGACCAAAATTTAAATATTTGTGTATATAAAATCCACTACTTGAGGAGGGTCATCAAATATTCAATTTTTTTTGGTAATATAGGGGAGTGCCCTCTATTTTAACTCAAATAGAGGGCACTCCCTTAAGGATAAAAGTGACAGGTTTTGGGCAAAAAGGGATTAAGAGTGACAAAGGAGTTGGTTGAACATTCCAAGAAGGTGTGATAAGTTTTAAAACACCTATAAAATAATTAATAAGACATAATATGTATAGGTAACCAACCAAAATTATCTAGATGTCTAAATTTATAGTCAAGCCTACTAGGCAAGTTTTAGCCTAGTGCCTAAATGAGATGTCATTTGCACTTATGACATGATTTATGCTTCATATCCTATTATATTATGTTCCTAGGGTGTAATTAGGTATGTTAAAAGTTAAAAACTATAGAGAAAGCCTCAGGAGATTCAATTTTGTCTTGAGACCAAGGATAGACCTATACAAATAGAAGGAAGAGCTTAATAGGGCAAGTTTGAAAACTCATATCTCTCTTGATGATTTGCATGGGAACCAAATAATTTTGAGAAATTAAATAATAAGGTCCTTTAACATCAATTTTTTGTATTTTTTGTGTAGATTGGATGTCAGAGCTTTATGAATGAACCTTAAGAGGCTAAACAATCCTAAAACCCTTGCAATCCCTTAGCCAAGACTAGTTTGGAGAAATTGAGTTGTATGGCTGACCTAATGGAATATTTGGACCATTAAACATATTTTAAGTTATATATTACTCACTCAATAGCCATTCCATACTTTTTATCTACATGGACTTGTATAGACATGGTAAAAAGAGGGTATTTTTAACCATTTTTTGTGTTTTGTAGGTTCTATAAGGATTCTAAGGATGAAATAAAGTTTGGATGGACTATATAGAGTTTTTATAACTCCATATGGTCATTTAATACCTTTAATAAACTCTTAAGGTTTTGACTAATAACTCTAATTTTAGCCAATTAAAATTGGCCTATCACACAAGCTACTGAGAATGGTGGAAAACTTTAAGTGGGGAAATTTTAAGGTGTGTCTAATGATTATAAGGCCATGGAAGGTATTTATATGTTTTATACACTCCTTCCCATGTATTTTCATGAGATAATGATGACAAATTTGAGGCCAAGTGTGCAGGGTGCATGAAGGAGGAGTTATTTAGATTACAGATGATGATGGCTCCTTTACAGATGATTCTAGATGACCAAGCCTACAAAAAATGCATTTAGATGCATGTCCAATGTCCTTATCCTTCATCCCAATCATCAAACCTAGTCCTATTTGGTTATGAGGTGGTCAAATAGGGTCAATCATGAAGGTAGTTTTTTTGAGCCAACACAAAGAGTGTCATACCACTTTTCATGAAGTTTATGACTTGTATGGACACTTGGGATTCCTAAACTTGCATGGTTCATACCATATCCTATTTTAATACATAATTAACTAATTCTTTTAGCTTTACAAGTGTCCTTGTGACCCATGGACTTCTCTCTTCCTCTCTCTCTCTCTCTCAAATTCTATAAGAGCTACTATTTTAGCCTTTGTAATATAATACCACACCAAATATGGTGAATCCCTAATATTTCTAGAATTTTAAATGACTTATAAAATAAATTAAATTTAGTTTTTAGTTCATATATTAGCTTATTAAAGTGTGTGAAGAGATGTATAATGACTAGTTAAGAGATATTTATTTATCCTTATTTTCTCTCAGTCCTTCCATGCTTGATCTAAGTGATTGCATGCCTAACAGGTCATATAAAGTTTTTTTAAGTATATTTAAATTTTATTAAGTGTAAAAATATGTCTTATCATCTAAAAAATTATCTATGTTTCCCACTTACCTTGGATAGTCTTCATAAATGGCACCTTCATATTGAAATATTAATGTTAGTGCATTTTAGGACTCCTAAATTAGTGTTGTAAGCTTTATTTCACATTGATGGAGTAAAATAGTCTTATGGTAAAAATATTTATGCATAACCACATATAATAGGTTTAATTTAATTCCAACTCTATCCTTTATTTTCATTAACAATCAGTTAGTATAGGTGAAAGCATTTCGAGGCACATCTAGGGAGATAGCCCTTCATTCTAGAGATTCACCTCATCCTTAGGCTGCCCACAAGCCTAGAGGTGTTTCCATTGTGCCACTTAGATGAAGTGAGATTTTTCATCTCTTAAAATAGTTAAAATATAAGTGATAACAATTTTTAACTAGACCTTTTAATTCAAATTCATTTTTAAACAAGATCAATTTTACGTGGGACCACTTTATCATATTATAGACTTAGTTTAAACTTAAACCTAAGTCCTAGTCATATTTTTTAATACAAATTACACCTTGGTATAAAATCTTTATGATAAGTCCTTTATATTTTATGGTTCACATGGTCTAATTAATGATAGGGTCCCTTTTGCTATATCTTAGACTTTGCCAAAATCTTATTTAAAGTTTTAATTATATTTATTAATACAATAAAAACACTAGGATAAAACTTTATGCCATGTATTTTATCATTCATGGGGTCCCATTTATTTTGTTTTATAAATTAGATTAAAATACTAAGGTTTTATTATGTTTATCAACACAAATAAAACCATAATCTAAAAACATTAGCTTAAGTTCTTTAAGTTTCTTGAGGATTAACTTAACTTTCATTTCCCACAGGAACCAACCAAAATGAATATTCTAGGTGGTGAGATATTAGAGCTTCAAGAGAGAATCAACAACCCATGTGTCAATTTAAAAATCAATAAGTCAAGTAAATGATTGATGGTTTGTGTTTTTTTGGGTAGAGATGATTTAAAAATGTAAGATCAAAGTTGAAAGGTCAAAAAGATCTAAGAGTAGTGTGAGAGTGACAATTTTCACCATCGTAGTGGGTAGCCTAAAGATTAAATGGAGAGAATGTGTTTAAAAGTCAGGGAAAGATCTATGATGAAAATTAACTCAAGCACAAAATATCTAATAGAGAATGTGAGTCAAGAATTCAAAACTATTGAGAATAACTATGAAAGTGATAAGTTTCATGATCTCAGCTAATGATATATTAGATTGATGGTTCATGCTCAAGATTATGTATAAAGAAAGGAATTGATGGTTCATCATCAATCATGAATTTATCATATCAATTGAATTAATGAAGATGGACTTTTCAATAGAGCTTAGATTGAGTGAGGAGCTTTCATGTGGCATGATAACACCCAAGTGATAAAAATAGCTTAGAGTTCACGAGATGATGGCATGTGGTATAATCTCATGATCTCAGAGATGATGCCATGTGGTATAATCTCATGATATCAGAGATGGATATTAATGATGAGTCAAATCCTAAATAGCTCAGAGATCCTATAGAGCTACCAAGTGGCATGCTCACATTTAATCACACAAAAATAGATCAATAGAGCACATTCATCCAGGTGAGGTTGATCTGATTGTACAAGCCCAAGTGGAATTAAAAAATATATTGACCCAATGAGGTGTTGACATGTGTCCTAAGGGAGATGGTAAAATTTAAAGTTAATAAATATAATGACATGGCATTTCCACATAAGCAGATAACTCACATTGAAAGATCTTTTAGGTGCTTGAGTTAGAGTGTCATCAGATGCATAGTTAGTTGGGTAAGGAATATTCCTTTGGTAACTAAGCTTGTGTAATATGTTGAGAAGGAATATTATTTTAGAAAGGCATGTGTATATTATAGATCATGTGGCCTATAGGTGAGTCATAGTTAAAAAAAGGTCATTTTTTCTATTATCATCATAAATAGACAATTATTCTAAACATGTATTTGAGTTCCATTTGAAAATGGTTGATTTAAACTATCTCATAGGTTGCTCTCAAAACCTATAAAAGGAGTTTTTTTAATTGTAATAATGGAGAGGGGGAGTTTTTTAGAGCCAAAAATTACTTTGTAAACTTGGATAAAGTAGTACAATCAAGGAATTTTGCAAAGTTTGTCCACTATTTGTTTGTGTTTGCTATCATGGCTGCTTAGTTATCTAGTTTTATATTCATATTTGAATTAATTTGTATGGATTTTTTATGTGTATATGTTAATGAAAAGTTATTAATTATGATTATGCTAGGTTGATTGGAGGATTTTATGTTCATTTGGTTCTCTTTACTTGTCTTGAAGATGTGTAGAAGATATTTTCCTATGAAATTTAACCTTTATAGTGAACTTGATTTATTATTTGCATTACCCTTCCATAGATATTTGCCTGATATACAGTAGGATCTGTGACTATAAAATTTCAGGTTATATATTAGTTTAGAAAATGTTTTGATGAAATTTAAGCTCTATCATAATATCAATATTAAAGATCATAAATACCTTATTTCTTCCTTACCCTCTCTTTTACTCCTTTTTTACTATATTACTATAATTTAGCTTGTCATTATAAATATTATTTCTAGATTAGGGTTAGACATTAGGGTTTGGACATAATTCATTAGACTTAGTTTAGATTACTTTCATATTCACAAAGTTTTAAGACCATGGTTACTCCCAATAACCATTTACATGTTCATTTTGTGAAATAGTCATTTAGCTTGGTCGTTACTCCACCACATGTCTCAAGAAGATCACAACCAACAACTCATATATAGGATTCTTTGAATCTAAATATGAGAAGTGTTTCTTACATACTTTATGAACCTGCTGATACATTTAGGTGCATCAACATGGAAAAATTGGAATTAGAAGGAGTGTTTAAGCTAAAGCTTTGTAAAATTGAAATATATTTGCTAATTTTAGTAAATTTTATTTAAAGATCAGTTGATTATTTGCATATTTTTGTTATTTTTAGATCAATTGTGTAAATATCACTGATATTCATGGTATTATACTAGTATTTTGGCTTCCTTTAGCCAAAGATAAATATTATTTAAAGATTCATGGGTAAGTATTTCAAAGGTAACTTAAAATTTATAAATCTACCATGTTTAAGGTTAGTGATAGCAGTTTTACTTAAATATTGATTGATTTTTTATATGTTTAGGTTTATTTGAACTTAGAAGTGTAAATATCCCTCTCATTCATTAGTTTTAGATTATGGTAAAAACAAGTTTTGAAGGGACCCCGAAACCCTTTATAAGGAGAAAAATTAACCTTAAAGCTCAACCAGGTTAACAAAGGAACCTGGTTACAGAACAGAACCAAAACCAGGTTTTACAGGGACCTGTTACCAACCAGTAAGACCATAAAAAATAGCTGTCAAAACACTGATCCGAAAGTTAACCAACTGGAATAGCATGCTAAACAAACTTCCAGACTAGTAACCAGTAAACCAAAAAAGTGACCAGTTTACTACCCCCAAAAAACCACTCAGTAGAATGGAACTTTGGATGAATCTTTTAAGTTGAGATTTTTCTTTTTACATGACCGAAGATTCATATCTAAAGGGGGGACCAAAGGCTTAGACTTCTTTCTTCTAACTGCTGTCCACCCTTCCTCTACCTTAGTTGCCTCAGCAACCCATGCCTCAGAAGACACTGATCTTTGGACACCAGTAGGCATTAACTCCTTATGAAAGTCAAACACAGTCTGGCTCTTAGAAAGAACCTTCAAAACAAGGGAAGAGACCACCACCTCCTCCTCTCATTCATTAGTTCATATGTATCTTTGAGCTTATTTTATTAAATATAATTATGTTTTACATGCATTTGTGCAAAATTAGATTAACATGCTAACATAATAATTGATCTTTAAAAAGATAAGGTTGATACATCATATTTTAAATAGGTTAATATTTTACAAGATTTAACTACCACAAGTTATATCCTCATCAAGGTTTGGCATGGTTAGGTGGATATTCTATAAATATACCTAGCTTGGTACATGACTTACCAACAAATCCTAAGAGGTATTTTCCTTCTTTCAGTCCTAAAAATGTTATCATACTTAAGGAACATGTTAAAATATTTAAGGCTACTTTTAGACTTATGAATGTGGTTCATGAATATGTAGCATGTATATTATTTCCATTTAATTTCAAAGATGTTGTATATATATTGTTTATTAACCTAAATGAGAACTACATTATTAGTTGGAAAAAATTTAATGATTACTTCATTGACCAATTTGGCAAAATCATCAGTCCTTGTGTCTTATACCAATAATTCACCATAATTAAAAGAGATCCCAATGAGCCCATAAGAGTCTTTAACACTAGATTCTAGAAGATGTTTAGTAGAACCATAAATCCTTATAGACCTGATGAGGATTTACCCTTAGATATTTACAAAGATGCTTTGGATCCCATAACTTATATGTTTCTTAAAATATTTGTTAGAGTCATAAACACCTTGGCCTTGGCCTATGTTGAAGCTATAATAATCAATGATCAAATGCATCCTCAAGGTTAGCTTGCATATGCTATCCCAAATATTAATCCAAATTTCTTTACACTGAATTTCATTCCTAATAGCAATCAAAATGTGCCTACCTCAAATTAGATACTAGTCTTGAACCAATTTCCCTTAAACCATGCCCATCCTAGCCAAAATTTAGGGTTATTAAACAATATTACAAATGGATTTCATCCATAAGAACAAACATATTTAATTCCAACCACTAGTAATAATAATAAAGTCATAACTTAGAAGCACCAAATAATGAGAATGAATCCATACTTAATATGGATCAAAATCTAGGCATTGATCTCCTTCAATTGCAAAAACAAGTGGGAAATTATGTGGAAAACTCTAGTAAAAATTATGATTCTCAAAGGTTAAATAGACCCACAAATAGGTTTAATAATAAAAAATAACAATAGGTCATCTTAGGACATACATTAAATGAATCTTTATGATATAGGTCCAACTAATATTTATAATGTTTTTGAAGCATATACATCTGAAACCATGCTTAATCAAGACAATGTTGTAGGGACATCTAGGTTTATAAGGACATATAAATACTTAAAAACCACTCTCATGGTAGAGGCTTTTAATTTTCAATTCAAATAAGAAAATGAACCTAAAGATGCTCTAGAAGAAATAATATCCATTCAAGATAAGCAATCCCATGAACAAGGTTAGATATAAGCTAACCTCTCTTCAAAAGATAACTATAAGGAAAATTCGTATGAGGTCATTACTAAAATAGAGAGTACTCTTAGAGAAGATGATTATTGGTAGAAATTATAGTAATATTACTTGAAATAAATTAAGGTATTCCAAGACAAAAATCTTCTTTTATAGATCCAAAATCAAGATGATTTGAGAATCGATTGGGGTAGAAGAGATGTTATTCTTCATAGAGGATGAAGATGAAACAAGTGTAGAAGATCAAGTATTTCCATATAACCCCATCAAATGGTTGGAAGTATGTGATCAACTTGATTCAAATGATAAGGTTTCAAATGAATTTCATTCCCTTTTAGTTGATCATGATGAAGTAGACTTTTAGGATGACTTGGAAAGTTTTGGTGAAAAAGATTGGTAATCTATCTCCATATCTAGCCTAAATTAATGAAGACATCATTTTAGGAATGCTAGTTAAGCTGTCATCATGGAATGAGGATGATATAAGTCATTATAAATATATGAATGAAGGATAATTAACACTCTTTATGTAAGATAAAATTATTTGAAAAGAAGATGATTGGGTTTTAGATCCATATCTTTAATCTAGGTACTAAAGAATGAAGATGAGAATTCAAGATAAATCACATAAAAGACATGAACACATACATTTACCTATCCACAATAGGAGGACATTGAATGGGATAAATAATGTTTCAAGGTTATATATTAGTTTAAATAACTTTCAACTCAAATTTCACTTAATTTTTCAATAATTTCACAGTTTAGAAATGCAGGTATGACTTCTCAACATTGGTTGATCATGAATTGTTAAAATGTGAGCTTCATGTTTTAGTTTGGATAAAATAGAAAATAATAATGGATAGGTTAATTTTTCCTTGAGGTTTCAAGCCTTGTTCATATCTAATCTTGATTCTAAGAAGCATTACACATGTGAGAAGAAATCTTGGATTATTGGAACATAGTCATGTTTGCACTTAATAAACATTATTACCTAGGACAAAGTTTGTAACCAAGGATGATTGTTTGAAGATAAAACACTTGAATAAATCCCAAAACATGGATAACCTAGTTCTCAACCTTTGATAGAGAGTCAAAAATGATTTGAAAAATACAAAAATAAGAGCCTTCTTAAAAATTCAAGAGATTTATAGGCAAAGGTGATTTTGGTAATCTCCATCAAGGCTATAGATACCTAGCTAGTAATGGAGCAAGGCCTTGAGTGGAGCCAAAGGAATATATTTTTGGGATATGGATGCCTAGATAGCAATAGAGCAATGCCCAAGCCTTCCTTGAGCTAAATCATGATCCTTAATGCACATCCAAGATTGCTATAATTCAATGTTAATGGTTAAAGTCATGAAATATGGAAGTTGCTCCCTAGATCCCATGGTAAAAAATAAGCAGAATCAAAGCACACACATAACATCACTAAGTTTTGATATTTGATCCCAATCCTAAATAAGAGCCTTATTGAAAAAATCAAGAGATTTATAGGCAAAGGTGATTCTGGTAATCTCCATCGAGGCTATGGATACCTGGTTGGTAGTGGAATAAGGCCTTGAGTGGAGACAAAGGCATATCTATCAGGGACATAGATGCCTAGATAGTAATAGAGCAATACCCAAGCCTTCCTTAAGTTAAAACATGATCTTTAATGCACATCCAATATTTATATAAGTCAATGTTAATGGTTAAAGTCATGAAATATGGAATTTGCTCCCTAAATCCCATGGTAAATAGTAAGTGGAATCAAAGCACACACATACCATCACTAAGTTTTGATATTTGATCCCAATCCTACATGAGTAAAACTTATTTTAATCATGAATTGATCTTAAATATGGCATCTAATCATGTAGAATAAATAACCTAGTTATTAGTCTAAACTAGAGTATGTAAATTCTAACATATTACTATCTTTCCCCTAGAATTTGCCATTTATTGAGGTCAACATACCCCCAATTCTAAAAAATGGGTACCCTTATTTCAAATCATTAAAATTTATGTTCTAAAATTGAAAATTAGGAGAATAAAGTGTAGATGACTTTCAAATTAAAGATATCTTACTAATTGGGATCTTAAATTTGAAATTTATCCACCCTTGGCTCTCACCTGGCCTTATTTCCCCTATTTTCATAATCCTTATTAATTTATCTCTAACTATTAATAATAAATATTACTATCATTTCTATCTTGTAGACTTAATGGGATCCTATTTAGGTAAACAATAAGTAGATCCATAGCCTAATGTGTTTTTAACCTATAACTTTTAATTAAAATTCAATTTTAAGTGAGATAAACTTTATGCAAGAGTACTTTATCTATTATAGACTTAGTTTGAAATTTATCCTAAGTCCTAGTCATATATATTAATACAACTAAGACCTTGGTCTAAAATATTTATGCTAAGTCCTTTATATCTTATAGTTCATGTCGTCTAACTAATTTTAGGGTCCCTTTTGTTATATCCTAGACTTGGCCTAAAGCTTATTTTAAAATTTTATCCTCAGAATATCCAAGAAGTCTAGAATAAGCTTTAGGCCAAGTCTAGGATATAACTCAACAATTATAACTTTAGAATAATATTTAGGCCAAGTCATAGAATGTGAGTCAAGAAGTCATAGAATAATATTTAGGCCAAGTAATATAAGATTGTATTATGTTAACTCAAGGACTAAAGATCCAATGAATAACATGAGTCAAGAAGTCAAAGCTACTAAGGAGAAATATGAAAGTGACAAGTATCATGATCTTAGCTAAAGATCTAGTAAATTGATGGTCTATGTTCAAGCTTATTTATAAATAAAGGAATAAATGGTTCACCATTGATCATACATATATAAAATTTATGGTGGAGACAAAGATGAACTTTTTAACATAGCTCAGATTAAGTGAGGAGCTTTGATGTGACGTGATAGTGCCTGAGTGATGAACAGAGCCTAGATCTCACAAGATGCTACCACATGGCATAATATTATGAGCTCAAATATGGAGAATGATGATGATAAATATATCAAATCCCAAATAGATTAGAGATACCATGGATTTTCTAAGTGTTATGATCACATTCAATCACATAGAAATAAATCAATAAAGTGTATTCATTCAGGTGAATATGATCTGAAACTACGAGCCTAAGTGGAATTTTAAAATATCTTGACCCAATGAGGTGTTGACATGTTTCCTAAGGTAAATGGTCATATTTTAATTTAATAAATAAAATGACATGGCATTGCCACATAGGCAGACATCTCACATTGAAAGATATTTTTAGCGCTTGAGTTAGAGTGTCATCAGATGCATAGTTAGTTGGGTAAGGAATATTCCTTTGGTAAATAATATTGTGTAATATATTGATAAGGAATATTATTTTTTAAAGGCATGTGTAGCTTATAGATCACATGGCATATAGGTGAGTCACAGTTAAACAAGGTCATTTATTTTATTATCAGCATAAAGAGACACTTGTCATGGATATGTGTCTGAGTTCCATTTGAAAATGGCTAACTTAAACTACTTCATAGGTTTCTCTCACAACCTATAAAAGGTGGTTTTTTCATTATAATAATGGAGAGGGGAATTTTATTAGATCCAAAAATTACTTTGTAAACTTGGAGCAAGAAATACAAGCAAGGAACTATATAAATTTTATCCAATATTTGTCTATGTGTTTACTATCATGACTACTTCCTCAGTTATTTAGTTTGATATTTAGATTTAAATTATTTTTTATGGATTCTATATGTGTATATGTTAATGTATAGTTGTCAATTTGTGATTATTCTAGGTTGATTGGAGGATTTTAGGTTTATTTGGTTTTCTTTTCTTTTCTTGAAGATATGTATAAACTATTTTCTTGTGAAAGTAAACCTTTACATTGAACCTAACTTCTTATTTGCATTACCCTTCCTTAGACATTTGCTTGATATATAGTAGGATCTATGTCTATGCAATTTTATGTTATATATTAGTTTAGTTCATGTCTTAATGAAATTTAAGATCTATCATAATATCTATATTAAAGATCAAAAACACCTTTTCTACTTTACCCTCCCTTCTACTCTTTTTTGACTAGATTACTATAGTTTAGCTTGTCATTATAAATATTCTTTATAGATTAGGGTTAGAATTTAGGTTTTGGACATCATGCATTGGAATTAATTTAGAGTACTTTCATCTTCATAATTTTTTAGGACCATGGTTTCTCTCAACAACCATTTACATGTTCATTTTGTGAAACAATCATTTAGATTGGTTGTTACTCCACCACAGATCTCAGGAAGATCACAACCAATAAATCATGTAATGGATTATTTGAATCCATATATTAGAAGTGTTTCTTAAACACTATATAAACCTACTGATAAATTTAAGTGCACTAAAAGGGCATAAGCCCAATGAGGTATTGACATGTGTCTTAAGGGACAATGGTCATATTTTAAAAATAAATAAAATCAGTGACATGGCTATTACATATTAGCATAAACATCAAGTTAAAAGATATAATGGACCCAAAAAAGGCAAATATATAAATATGGGATCTAAATGAAATCTAAGTCATGATTCAAGCTCCACTACCACCATTAAACTTTGTGTAAACCTTCTTGAAATTCAAAAAAAACTAGCATGTAGGAAAGACTTAATTGACCCTATTTTTATTTTAATCAAGCCAAGAATCATTAATTTATTGACTATTCAAATATAATTCAATATATAATTGAATTATAGTCCACTTGTGAGAAATTTGATATAATTCATAGCAATGACAACTAAGAAGGGTATTTCTAAGGAAGATGTCAAATTGTACTTAACCATAGATGCCGAGGGAAGGGTTTTCAAAGACACTAAGTTTGATGCTTCAGCTCTAAAGACTAAAGACACTAACTAGTTAAAGTTATTTTGGACCATCAAGAATCATCCTACTACCACATGAGAAGAGGATAAAATTCTCTTAGTTAAGAAAATTTATGAGGACATTGTTGCAATACAAATGACTGGCTTTCATTATACAATAAAAAATCTAGAGGTACTCAATTATACCAACATTCTGGTTCCTATTTTTAAAGATAGTAAAATTGATAAATACAAGTTAATTAATGAGCACAATATTAGGGAAGTTTCATATATTTATACCATGGAATTTTAATCCTAATAAAAATTTCCAAGACCCCAAATAGATCTTGCTTCAATCAATTCCTTGGGTAAAGAGCATGATTTGAAAGATACCCTAGCCATGTGGTTGTACTCTAGAAACCAAGTCTTTTCAAACTTTAGTAAAAACATTCCTATTAGTCAATTTAGACCAGGGGTAAGGATGATTATGAAAATGTTAAATAGACTATGTGGGAATGTAGCCACATCTTATGTGGATCCAACATGGATGCCTATAATGTACTTCATGGTTGGAAAGGAAACTTTTCCCCCACTAGGATAAATAATAATCATCTTATTAAGTAGGTAGAATTTTGTAGTTAGGATTAAGAAAAAAATCCATTTTTTAATGATGTCATACCTCTTGGATGATCTTTGTACTACTACAAAAACTCCAAACTAGAAGGAATGGTCACCAATTGGGACATAAACAGTCTCCCAATTCTACTATAAGATGTACATATTAAAATATAGATATCAAATCTAATTTATATGTGATTGAATCTATCCAACCCTAAGTAAATCCATAACCAACATTCCAATGCCATGAATCAGCCCCTTGATCAAAAAGTCTTTTAAATCTTTAGGTGATATATGGTTTTATCTAAATTATACGGTCATAAGAATTGAAGGGATGCATAATTATCCTCTAAGGCTACTTATTCATGTCCTTGACAAGATGGTAGAGGAATAAATGGCATACCAATTATTTCATGGTATAGATGGTCTCTATAAGACTAAGGGAAAAGGGATCCTCCAAAACTTCCACATAATAATTAGGAAGACCATATTCAAACAATGGGATAAAATTGAAGTTACATCAAAAAACATAACATCTTTCAACCTATAGATTGACGAGCTTAATCAGTGTGATCCTCATGGGAAGGTGAAAGAACACTTGAAAAATAAAGGAATGTTGAATATTGCATATGATCATGAGCCAGTGCATATGACCCCATTTACACTAAGGCATCATCTTATTTTAAGGTCACAAGGATATTAAAAGACCATAACTTGAGGCATGAATATAGGCTAAAATTAAAACAAAAAATGGATGACATATGGCATATGGGGCCCAAAAAATATCATTTTCTAGGTAGTACATCTGCTAGAAATCCAACAACTCAACCACAAGTAGAGCATAAACTTAAGGCACATATTGAGAAAAGACTAAAGGAAAGAAGACCTAATGAAATAGCTTCTTCTTCAATCACTGAATCATCAAAGGTAGAAGATCAATAATTACCTCAAGAGAAGGTACACATGATATCATTAAACCTTATGAGACTATAAAGGATACACTCAAAATTCTATCAATAGATTATGAGTCAGATTCAAATGATGAGGGAACAAAATTTAAAGAGGAAAGGAAGGAAAAAGAAACAAGAAATCCCTATACTTGGTTGTGGTTAATCCACCAAAGAGGAAAACTAAATTAGCCATTATTCCTAGAGCTAAGAAACCCAAAGTTAATTTCACTCCTTTGAGTGAATTCAATCTATTTAGTGAAGTAAACTTGATATATGGTCTAGCTATTCTAGAGTGGTTCATTTATGGACCTAGATTATAGAAAGTCCCTACTAGACATCATCCTTGGGCTATGATGCAAGCCATTAGCATCCTTGTGCATGAAAAGCTCAAGCCATGGATTATGGCTCTAAAAAAGGAAGACAAAAGAAGATTTATTAACACAAGTCAATCAAGTGGATCAAAATTATAGATACCAGCTTCTCAAGTGACTCAATCCAACGTTGGATTCAAGTTTGAGCTAAAGATTGCTGGCTTGATGAGGGTGAGTGAGAAAAATATCATACATGGTGGTGAAGAAATGACCCCTCAAAATGTGGAATATTTCACTAGTTTGACCTAAGTAGGAACACAAAACCTTGGAAAAAATCCTATATTTGAAGAGGACCCCTTGGATTTAGCCCAAGCTCAAACCAGATAATTATAAGCTATCTTCAAAGTTATACAACAACAAAAGAAGAACTTGGAAGAGTAAGTTGTATTATCATTTCTAGAGGTAATGATCAAAATGTTTGAAGAGACTTTATTTGACATGTTTAATTCTTTTAATTCAATAGTTTCCAGATAGAGTGTCTTGAGCTAGCATAATACAATAGCTATAAGCCTAGTTCACCAATGGTAAAGTTCAAGTAATAAAGTATAGTATTTGATCAACATCTTGATAGAGGATCAAATTCATAATTTCAAAATAATCATCTTGGTTCATCTAAATACTGTCATGAGATTATTGGTAGATAAAATCAAGAGTTTGATGGTCCAAGAGCTTAGAAAGTCTTTTCAAGGATGGAAAATAGTTAGAAATTAGGATAGAGCATATACTTGGGAGAATGATTATTGACCCAAATTCACTCATCCCTATGGGTCTAATTACTAATGAAGAATTCAATCTTAGGGTTACACAGGTCATGTAATAAGTAACAAATAAGAGCCAAGGAAAGACTGGGGCAAATAATAGTAGGATCATGGACATGATTCTAATTAGAAAAGAGAAGATTACAAAGGCTAGGAGCATAAATGAAGCATTAGAGAGAGATGAAAAATATTGCAAAGGTCTAGTAGATTAGGAAGATGAAATCTTCATGGATCCTATTGTAAATTTGAAGTTAATTGAATATTGGAATGAAAAAGCAATGAAGATTCTATAATAGAAAAATGGGACTACAGCAATAGGAAGGCATCAAAGTTGAATTTATTGATTAAAGCATATTTATTTTGTAATTTAAAATGTATATCTTTTGAAAATGAGTATTATTTTGTAAAATCTTGTGAAAATTTATAAAACACATTGCCTATATGTCACTCTATTTAGAAAATGTCAAAGTTCTAGAACATTATAGAAGGGACAATTATTCCTGACACTTATACATTTTCAATTAGTAACTAACTAACATACCTCCTTAGCATTCTATAAAATGGGTATTGCCAATTAAAAAAGAGAGGATTTTTAAGTAAAAATACTTTGTGATAGGTTTATTAATAATTAATGCAAGCAGGGAATTCTGAAAAAAAATGTCTCATTTATTTGTGTGAATTGTTATTATGGCTTCTCTCTCACTTGTCTAGTCTAAATTTCAGATTTGAATGGTTCTTAAGAATTTTGAATGTGTAATTTTCAAATGTAGACTTGTTAATTTGTGATAATGCTATACTTAAATAAATTTCTTAGGTTCATTTTGTTTTCAATGCGCTTCCTGTAGATGTGCTTATGTTATTTACTTGTAGGGGAAAATCTCTAAAGTGAATCTTGTTATTATTTGCGCTCTTTCACTTCCTTAGATGCTTGATTGATGTGTGATGGGATTTGTGATTAATTTGTTCCATATTATACATTGATTACAAGTGAATATTTTGATGATATTTGAACTTTTCATTATGTCTGGAATGAAGATCAGCAACATCAATATGTTCCTTCTCTAGCCTACCCTTCTTTTTGTTTATTTTTTAACCAATTCACTTTAGATTAGTTTCATTATAAATATACCCTTTAGATTAGTATTAAGTTTATTTTTTTTTATCATAATTCATTTCACTTATTCAAGATTACTTCCATTTTCATAGATTAATTATTAGTCCATGGTTTCTCCCAGCAACCAAACTTTATAAATTTTGTGAAATAGTTCATTTATTATACCACTATTATACCAAAGATACCAAGAATATCATAACCTACAACTCATGCATTATATTTTCTAAATTTAGATATGATTAGTGTTTTTTAAACACTTAGAACCACTTGTTATACACTTTTATGCATCAACAGGGAATGTGTTCTATTGGTGCTATAAGGAGGGCCTTAATTGAATCTTTGTAAATTTGTGGTGTCTTTGTTAATTTTGGTGTTCAAAGATCAGTGAATTCTTTGAATATTTGTATTTTCCTTGGCTTAAATTATGTAAATATCATTGATATTTATGTTTTCAAACCAATCCTTAGGCTCATTTAGCTGAAGATGGTCATTATTTGAATATTCATGGTAAATATTTGAAAAGGTAGCTTGAGCTTTATAAATTTTCATCATTTTAAGTTAGTGATGACAATTTTTTTCAAATATTGATTGATTATTTATAAATTTAGTTTTATTTGAACTTAGCCTTGTAAATATCATTTACATTCTCAAGTTTAGATATATCTTTGATCTTATTTAGTTAAAGATAGTTGTCCTTTGAATAGATTTATATAAATTTGTGTAAAGCTTGCTTAACTTAGGAATATTAAATGTGAATATATACTCATAGGTAAGCATTGGATTTTTATTTGTAATAATTAAGCTAAATACCATTCATATTTGTAAATATAAGGTTTATAAGTCATATTTTGGATAGGACTCAAGGTTTAAAAGTTGGACTACTAAGGATCAGGACTAGATCATGGTTAGAATCAAGATTACCTCTTGTTTCATTATAAGATCATAGGAAAGAAAGAGTAGACAAAGGTAAGTGAAGGGTTTATAAATATTAACCTAATTCACCTATTTTTGGTGCTCCTATGTTCAATATTTATCAAGGTATGGCTTGGTTAGGTGGATCTTCCATTAATCTATCTAGTCAGGTATATGACCTACCCCAAAATCCTAAGAAATATTTGCCATATTTTAGTCCTAATAATGTTTTCATAGCTAAATAATATATTAAATCATTCAAAGCTACTTTAAGGTTGTTAAATGTAGTTTATGAAGATGTATCATGTAGATTGTTTCCATTTACTTTCAAATATGTTGCATATGAGTGTTTTCTCAATCCCCAGAGAACTATAGAACTAGTTAGAATGATTCTAATAGTATTTTTACTAATCAATTTGGTAAAATCATTAGTACTTGTATTCTATATCAATAATTCACCACCGTTAAAAGAGATTTTTATGAGACAATCAAAGCCTTTAATGATAGATTATAGAATATGTTTACTAGAACCATAAATATTTATAGACCTGATGAAGCCTTAGCTTTGTAAATTCACAAGGATGCTTTGGACCCCATAACTTCTATGTTTATTAAAAGGTATGTTGTATTTATAGACACACTGGCCTTGGCCTATGCAAAATCTATAAAAATTAATGATGAAATGTAGCCTCAAGGTCAACTTGCATATTCCATCCCTAATGTTAATCCTAATTTCCCTATACTAAATGTCATTACTAATTCTAATCAGAATATGTCTTCCCAAAATTAAACACTAGTCTTGAACCAATTAACCTTAAGCCATGCCCATCCTAGCCAAAATCTAGGATTATTGAATAATGATATAAATGGATTTCATCCATAGGAATAAAGAGATTTGATGATAATAACTAGTAATAGAAATCAAGTTAATAACTTAGAGGCACCAAAAAATGAGAATGAATCCATACTTAAAATGGTTCAAAATCTAAGTACTAACTTTCTTCAATTACAGATCAAGTAGGCAATACTGGGTAGAGATCCAATAGGAACTATAATTATCAAAGGTTCAATATGCCTAAAAATAGGTTTCACAATGGTAGAAATGGAGAAAATAACAATAATGATTCATCATCAAGTAATAATAACCTCAAGATTAACATTTTTGATGTTACTCTAACTGAATATTGTAGGTTTCACAATACTTCAAAGCATGGTGAGCTAGATTGCATTGAATTATATAATGCTTTTGAGTTGTTTTAGGATGAATTAAATAAATATGAAAGTGGACCTAATAGAGATAATTCTATAGGTACCTCTAGTTCTTTAAAGTCATCTAAGTCTATTGATACAACCATGATGGTGGAAACATTTTATTTCCCATTCTAATAAGAGAATGAGCTCAAGGATAATTATAAGGAGGATCATGCCTTTTACTAGTATTTAAAGAAGACCAATCCTATAAGGAATAGGGATCAGAGGTATCCTTTAACTACTTTAACTCCACCTAATAAATTTTACACTCTTCTAGATCCTATAGTGAACAATAATCCTAAGCCTCTAAAGGGAAGTACTTCTAATTATAATTTTGATTCATCTAGTACATATACTATGGGTGGTTAAAATATATTTGAGTACATGAAAAGGATAAAGGATAACATTAAATTGCATGAGCTAACTCAAATAACTAAGTAGAGAGACTTGTTATTTGAATCTCTATCCAAGAAGCCTAGTAAGTCACCCAAGGCTGCAAATGTTAATGTTGTTATGTACAAGAATAAGGTAGGTGTTCCACCTTTCTTTCTTATAGTTAGAATTTTTGGTAAAAATTTACATAATTATTTCTATATTTTGGTGCTTATGTTAAAATCATGCCTAAATTTTTTTGTGAGAAACTAGGTTTGACTCTAGTTAAATTTGATAGGGTTATTACTTAATTAGATAAATCCAAGGTGAAAGTAATTTGAGAATTGTTGAATGTTCATATGTAGATTGTAGTTGAGCCAATGATATAATAGTTTATAGACATTCAAGTGGGGGATATTCATAATGCTTATGTAATGATACTCATTAGGTATTGGACAAAATATTTGAATGGTTACATGTCCACTAACTACTCACACATGTGGCTTCCATGGAAGGAAGTTCCAAATTAGATCCATATTGAAATAGAAGCCAAGATGAAACATATGATCACTGAGTACAATGATGTAAATGAAAGGGTCAACCTAGCCAACTCTAAGTTATTATTTTACACTCTTGACACTTTTAAGATATGTGAATTTAAAGATACTCATGCTATGCTTGGGATATGGAAATTATTTTTTGATGGTGCCAGGTGTAAATCTAGTTCTAGGGTAGGAATTATTCTAATTAATCTCCTTAGGAAAGAGTTTATTACTACTTACATACTTCAATTCTCATGCACTAATAATTTGGTAGAGTATGAGGCTCTAATATTGGGTTTACAATTTTCCATCAAGCATAAGGTCAAAGAATTACTAGTGTATGGTGACTTTGAGCTAGTAGTTAACCAAGTTAGAAGTAAATACTAGTGAAAATTATCTTACCTTAAAAAATATAAGTTTAGATTTTGGAACTTGATAGATTATTTTGATACTTTCAATATTATCTCAATTCATAGAGGATAAAACAAGATTTCTATGAGCTAGCCTCATCTAATACTAATCTCATGCCCAACCAAGACTCTGAACTAGGAAACTTTAATATTTATTTATTCCCATGTCCCTCATTCCTTGATAACATCAATCATTTACAAGTATTTAATGATGACAAATATGTTTTAGACTTCATGAAAAATTTAAGAGTATTTTAGGCTCACATCATTGATGAGGCTAATGAAAATGCTTTAGATAAGGGCAACATTGATGAAAAAATTGTGAAACTAAGTGACAAAAAAATTCCCAAGTATATGATTTCCCTAGAGAGATTATTTGACAAAGATACACTAACTTAGACTACCAAAGTTCCTAGGGTGAGTGGGAAATATTAAAAAATAATTGACCTAAGAACACAAGGCCAACCCCAACTAGTGAATATTGGTATAGCCTATATAAATGAAGAGTTGAGGAAAACTAGAGAGTTTATATCTAAGTATAGAAATGTTATAGCATGGTCATATGAGGAATTAAAATATTTGATCCTAGATTCATATATCGCACCATACCTTTAAAATAATCATGCAAGCCTTTTAGGAAAAAAAAAACATTCAACCATATGCTAAAACCCCTAATATACAAAGAGGTCAAGAAGTTTTTAGATGCAAATATAGTTTCTCCCATCAACCACTCCACTTGAGTAGCTAACTTAGTACCATTCAAGAAGAAGAATGGGAAATTTAGATTATGTGTATATTTTTGAAATATAAATAGAGATTCTAAAAAATACAACTATCCTTTACCTTCACTTGACCAAGTTATACAAATTATTAGTTCAACCATGATGTATTTTGTTGATGGTTTTTTAGGCTATAACCAAGTACTTTTGAACAAGGAAGACAAATTAAAGACTGCATTCATAACTAAGTGGGGCACATTTTCCTACAAAAGGATGCCCTTTAGGATAATGAATGTGGGTAAATTTTTTGATAAAGCTATGAACCATGCTCTCCAAAGGCTGATAGGTAAGTGCATTATCATTTATATGGATGACCTACTATGTTTTATAAATACATGAAGGATCATATCATGTACTTATAATAGGTATTTGAAAGGTGTAGAAGGTATGAAATTTCTCTCAATCCTAAGAAAAACATTTTTGTTTCATTAAGGGAAAATTGTTAGGACATGTTATAACTAAAGAGGGTATTTATATAGATCTTGATAGAATAGATGCCATATCTAAAATATAACATCCTAATAGAAAAAAGAATTGAAATCTTTCTTTGGGAAAATTAACTTTGTAATAAAATTTATTTTCAGTTTTATAGAAATATTTAGAACATTGAATGGTATGTTAAAGAAAGACACCAAGATCACATGAAATGAATAAAATAGAAAAGACTTTAAGGACATAAAATAAGTAATAGTGCAGGCACTAATATTGATAAGCCCTAATTTTTAAAAAGATTTATATCTTTATTATTTTGCTTCTGACCATATAATTATAGTTATTATAACTCAAAAATATATGTATGTGATCACCATCTTTCTCTTATGAGTACCAATTTTAAGTTTTTTGAGTTAAACTATTCTTTGATTGACAAGTAGGCATGTGCTTTAGTTAAGGTTGTAAATAAATTTAGACATTATATTCTAAGAAATAAGGTGCATGTAATACTACCAGATCATGCTACTAATCTCATTCTTAGGTAGTGTGAATTAGGGGAAAGAAGAGGTAAATGGATGTGTTTACTTCAATAATATGATCTAGAAATTAATACTACTAAAATGGTAAGGTAACAAGGCTTAATTCAATTAATTGTTAATACTAATCCCAATTTAAGTGTCATGCACATATAGAAACAAAGTTTTCAACCCAATGATTGGTACGATGCCATTTTTCATTTGATAATAAATGGAACTTGTCCTATAGGGTTAAATAGGGAACAAAGGAGATCCTTATGGCTCAAGGTTGAGCACATTTCCTAATCAAAGATGACATACATTTTAGGAAGAATTATGAAGGAATATACTTGAGATGTGTTTCTAAAGAGGAAGCATCAGAGATCCTAAGTAATTTCCATGAAAAGATAGGAAGTGGAAACCCATCTAGAAGGAAAATTGCTCATAAGATCCTTAGGGTTGGTTATTATTGGCCTACAATCTTCAAAGATGATCACAAACATGTGAAAGAATGCCATCAGTGCCAAGTTTTCAACACTAAAGAACCCAAAACAACCATGCCATTAAAGCTAGTCATGATTGATAAACCTTTTTCTCAATGGGGATTATATTTTATGGGGGTCATCAACCCTAGTTATTGAAATTAACATAAATATATCTTCACTACTATTGACTATTGTATCAAGTGGATAGAAGCAGTGCCAACCAAGTAATGTAAGATAGAAGATGTGATTAATTTCTTAGAAGAGAACATATGTACTAGATTTGGAATACTAGTATCTTTAGTCTATGATAATGGATCTACCTTCATATCCATTGAGATGACTAAGTGGGCATATGATAATAACATTGTTCTCAAGTTTTCATCAAACCAATACCCTCAAGGTAATGGGGTCTCCAAGTTAACTAACAAAAAATTAATGAAAGCCATCAGGAAATATGTTGTTCACAAACCAAGAACATGGCATAAGTTTTTCAAATATGCCATTTAGACTGACATAAAAGGATTCAATCAATATCTAAGGGCATCACCATTTTTGATTATGTATGGTTAAGAACCTATATTCCCCATCACTGTCAAGATGCCAACCTACAAGTTCATGCAAGAGTACATGAAAAAGGATCAAGAGTTTTCAAGTTATAGGTTACTTGACATTATTCAAATAGAGGATGCAAGAGAGGAAGATTTTTATAATTTTAGTAGACATCAAACCATAGTTAAGAGATGGTTTGACAAACTTTCCAAAATTAAGGTGTTTATACAAGGAGACCTAGTTCTTATTTGGGATAAAACATTTGAACCTAAGGGAAATCATGTAAAATTCAATCCCTTATGGATTGGTCCCTATCAGATTACTAAGATACTAGGAGAAAACACCTTTAAGCTTAAGGACTTACAAGTAGTAGAGTTCACATTGCCAACAAATGGGCAATATATCAAGCAGTACTTCTCTACTACCCCAACTCAAGTCTACATAGAGTAACCTATAAGATTAGTTAGAGTTAGTATAGGTAGGCTTAGATTAGGTTTATTTTTTCCCTATTTGTATATAGTACATACAAATATTTATTTTTTTGCTTGTTGTGTGCTCCTTTCTTTTGTTTTGTTCCCTGCTTTCAATAAGTCTTTTCAAGATAATCCTCAAGTTCTAATGCATGTAGTTTCCCAAAAATAATTCCATAAATTAGGAATGCAGGTATGACTTATCCAAATGGTTAATCATGGATCTTGAAATGTGAGATTAATATTATAGTTTTGATAAATTTGTGAGGGCTAGTATCTAGGTTAATTATTCCCTAAAATCTTAAAACTTATTCTAATCTTAGTATGATTCTAATAAGGATTACATATGTAAAATGAAAATTTTAATTATTAAGATAAAGTCATGCTTGCACTTAAAATACATTAATTTCTTGGGATAAATTTTGCAACTAAGGGTGATTTCCTAAAGATCAAACATGTGACCAAATCCCAAAACCTAACTAATCTGGTTCCCAACCTTGTTAGAAAGTAAAAATATATTTCAAAAATACAAAAAATAAGATCTTTATTGAAAATAAAAAATATTTATAAGTAAATTTGATTTGGGTAACCTCCACCAGGGTTATGAATGTCTAGCTAGTAGTGGAATAAGGACTTTACTAGAGCCAAAGTCTCTCTATTGGAGCTATGGACACCTGACTTGTAGTAGAGAAATTCCCAAGCCTTCCTTGAGCTAAATCATGATTCTTAATGAACATATAAATATGATAAAATTTAATGTAATGATCAAGGTCATGAAACTAAAAGTTGTTCTCTAAATCCTATGGCAATCAGTAAGTGGAATCAAAGAACACACACAACATGGCTATGTTTTGATGTTTAATCCTAATTTTGTATGTGTGAGATTTATTTCAATTATAACCTAGTCTTAACCATGGCACCTAATCATGTGGGATGATTTGTCTAGTTATTATTTCAAACCAGAGTATCTAAATTCTAACATATTACTCTATTTCCTCTATAATTCATCATTTTTTGAGGTTAACATACCCCCATTCCTAAAAAATGGGGACCCGTGTTTCAATTTTTTGTAAATTTGTGCTTTAAAGTAAAAATACTACTTGATCTAAGTTCTTTATTTGAATTCTCATTTAGGTTAACTAACATGTCTCCATTTGATCCTTGTCTTATTTTTTCTAATGTTTTTAATGGTTACCTCCTGTTTTTTCAAGTGCAAGTTTAATGGAGTCTCAAGTGTGTGAAGAATGTTCAGGGTTTCACACTTTAAATGATATTTTAACACTTTGTTTATATTTATTATTTAATGGTTTGATTTAATTCATGAATAAATAATGTTAAAACCTAGGGTTTTATACCTTAAAATATATTTTATCCTAGGTCTTCTGAATCAAATTCAAAATTTCATGGGTAATTTTTACGTGGGAATGATTTATATTATTTTAAAACTTAGTTTATATTTTTTCATAAGGCTTTAATCATGTTTATTAACATGATCAAAACCTTAGTATAAAATTTTATGATAAGTTATCTATATTTCTTGAAAACCCCTAAGTCTATTTTAATAATTCACCTAGACCAACTAAGTGAGGAGACACTTTATTGTGTTTCATAGTTAGTATAAAATATATTCCTAAGGTTCTTAATCATGTTTATTAATGTGATCATAACCTTAGGTTAAATACTTTATCCTAAGTCATATACATTCCCTAGGCCTTACTTATTTTATTTTATCTATAGGAACATAAGGGACCAATAAAAGGATGAAAAGTGGTGAAATATTAGAGCTCAATCAAACTATATATTGTTTTTAGGGACTCAAACAAAGTCAATAAGTCAGACACCTAGATTGACAAATAACATTTGCTCGAGTAATGATGATCCTATGATGAGCGAGGCATTAATAAGTTAAAGATCTTACAAGTAAAAAAATCAACCAATCATGTCTGACTCCAAGGATCAAGATATAATGGTGCATGTTGATCTATGTAAAGTAGATATAATGGTGTGTATCAAAGTCAAAATTTCAACAAGGTCTATGATCAAGAATGAAGATGACAAGTGTCATGCCCATAATGGATAATTAAAACTTGAGCACTATCTCAAAAGATCAATGATGCATGGATAAGCATACACATTATGATCAACAATGAACATTATGTCAAAACTTTAAATAATCCCTAAATAGAGTGAGAAGGTGATAAGTGTCACCATCATGGAGACTATATTAGGAAATCAATGGTGTGTGGAGTAAAGGATCGAATATAGATAATCAAGATCAATGATGCATGCTAATCTGTGTAATTGAGATATAATGGTGTGGAATATATTTAAATTTTCAAAGATCCTAGAGTGAATGTGGTAGTGATAAGTGTCATAGATGTAGTAAATCAAACAAATATAAACTAATGTCATTCGACCTTATAGATCTAAATAAATGGTATGATATAAAGGAAGCTATATAATGATCCCAAGCCCAATTAGGTATTGACACATGTCTTAAAGGACAATGGTCACATTTAAAAAATAAATAAAAGTGGTTACATGGCTATGCCATATCGACATACATGTTAAGTTAAAAGATCTTGTGGACTAGAAAAGGAAAAGGTATAAATATGGGATCTAAATGTAATCTAAGTCATAATTTGAGCTCCACTACCACCATTAAAGCTCTATGTAAACCTGATTAAACCTCAAAAAATCCATAACACATATGGAAGCCCTAATTGACCATATTTTCATTGTAATCAAGCCAAAAAGCATTAATTTGTTGTTTTTTCAAAACTATTTTGATCTAGAATTGAATTACAATCAGATTATGAGTAATTTGACAAAATTAATAGCAATGGTATCTCATAAGGGTGTTTGTAAAGAAGATGTCAAATTTTACTCAACCATAGATGCTGAGGGAAGGGTTTTGAAAGACACTAAGTTTAATTCTTTAGCTCTAAACACCAGAGACACTAACTAGTTGAAGTTATTTTGGACCATAAATAATCACCCTAACATCACATGAGAAGAAGAAAAAAAATCTCTTAGATAAGATATTGTATGAGGACATTATGGAAATACAAATTACCAACCTTCATTATGTGGAAAAAAATCTTGAAGTACTTCATTGTATCGACATTTTGGCTCCTATTTTTAAAAATACTAAAATTGATAAAGGTGTGTTAATAAATGAACACAACCTTAGGAAAGTTGCATATATTTTTGGCATGGAATTTGAATCCTAATACAAATTTCCAAGTCCCCAAATAGATATTGAGCTAGTCAATTCCTAGGCCAAGGAGCATGATTTTAGATATACCCTAGCCATGTGGTTGTATTCTAGAAACCAGATCTTTTCAGACTTCATTAAAAACATTCCCATTAGTCAATTCAAACCATGGGTAAGGATGATTATGAAAATGTTAGATTATGTAGGAATACAACCATAACCTATGTGGATCCAATATGGGTGCCTATAATGTACTTCATGGTTGAAAAGGTAACTCTTCCCCCACTAGGATAAATAATAAGAATCTCATTAAGTAGGTAGATTTTTGTAGTTAGGAACAAGAATAAAACCCAATTTTTTATGATATCATACCTCTTGGATGGTCTTTATGCTACTAAAAAAATTATAAACTAGAAGTAATGGTCACTAATTGGGACATAAACAATCTCCCAATACTACTCTAATATGAACATATTCAAATATAGAGATCACATCCAATTCATATGTGATTACATCTATCTAGCCCTAAGTAAAGTCATAACTAGCATTCCAATGCCAAGAATTAACCCCTTGATCAAAAAGTCTATTGAAGCTATAGGTGATATATGGATATATCTATATTTTACAATCATAATAATTGAAGGGACAAAAAATTCTCCTCTAATGCTACCTATTCACATTCCTGATAAATTGGCAGAGTAATAAGTAACATAATAGTTATTTCATGGTATAAAAAGTCTCTATAAGACCAAGATAAAATGGATTCTCCATAACTTCCCCATAAAAATTAGGAAGACCATATTCAAATAATAGGACAACATTTTAGCTACATCAAAATGCAGAACATCTTTCAACCTACAACTTGATGAGTTTAAGTAGTGGGATCCCCAGGGAAGGTGAAAGAAGACTTGAAAAATAAAGGAATGATAAATGTAGCATATGATCATGAGCCTAGTGTATATGACACCAATTACACTAAGGCATCATATTATTTTAAGGTCACAAGGAGATCAAAAGACCATAAGCTGAAGCATAAATCTAGGTTAGAAAGAAATCTAAAGATGGATGACATATAGTAATTGGAGCCCAAACAATATTATTTACTAGGTATTACACCTACTAGACCTCCACTATCTCAACAATAAGTAGAGCACAAACATGAGGCATAGACTAAGAAAAGATCAGAGTAAAGAAGACTAGATGAGATAGTTTCTTCTTCAATCCCTGAGTCATCAAAGGTAGAAGAGCAAGAATTACCTCTAGAGGAGGTACACATGATAGCATTGGAGCTTAATGAGACTATAGAGGATGCATTCAAAATTATATCAATGGATCATATGTTAGAATCAAAAGATGATTAAAAAAAAGTTGAAGAGGAAAAGTAAGGAAAAGGAAAAGAGAAAGTCCTAGACTTGGTCATTGTCAATCCACCAAAGAGGAAAATTAAACTGGCCATTGTTCTTAGAGCCAAGAAACCCAAAGTGACTGTCACTCCTCCTTTGAGTGAAGTCAATATATTTAGTGAAGAAAACTTGATATATGGTCTAGATGTTCTAGAGTGGTTAATTTATGTACCTAGATTATAGAAATTCCCTACTAGATATCATCCTTGCGCTATGATGCAATCCATCAACATCACTATGCATGAAGGGCTCAAGCTATGGATTATGGCTCTATAAAAGGAATGTGAAATATGATTAGATACCCTAGGTAAATCAATTGGAGCACAAGTAGAGATATTATATTCTCAACTGACTCAATCCAAAGTTTGAGTCCAATTTGACCAAAAGACTATTGTCTTGATGAGGGTGCTTGAGAAAAAGATCATCCAGGGTGGTGAAGAAATGACCTATGAAAAGGTGGAACTTATGACTGGTTTGACCAAAGTATGAAAAAAATCCTATATTTGAATAGGATCCCTTAGATTTATCCCAAGCTTAAAATAAATAATTTTAAGCTATCCTCAAAAGTATACAATAAAAAAAGAACTTGGAAGAGAAAGTTGTATTGTCAATTCTAGAGGCAATGATCAAAATGTTTGAAGACATTTTATTTGACATGTTTAATTATTTTAAGTCAATAAAGTCCAAATAGAGTGTGTTGAGATAGTAGAATATAGTTTCCATAAGCCTAGTTCACCAATGTAAAATTTCAAGTAACAAAGTAAAGGATTTGATCAATATCTTGATATAGGATGAAATTCTTGATTTTAAAATAATTAGCTTGGTTCATCTGAATATGGCTATGGGATTATTGGTAGATAAAATCAAGAATTTGAGTAGGTGGTCCAAGGGCCTAGAAAGTATTTTTAAGGATGGTAAATAGTTATAAATTAGGATAGAACATATAATTGGGAGCATGATCACTAACCTAGCTTCACTTAGCCCTATGGGTCTAATTACTTATTAGAATTTAAGCTTAGGGCTACCTAGGTCATGCAATAAGTAAGAAACAAGAGCTATGGAAAGACTATGGTTAAAAATAGTAGGATCGTCAACATGATTCTAACTATTGAAGAGGAGATTGTAAAGGCTAAGATCATAAAGGAAACATTAGAGAGAGATGACAAAGATCTCTAAGGCCTAGTGGATTAGGAAGATGAACTCTTCATATATATTATTATCAATTTGAATTTAACTGATGATCAAGATGAAAAATCAATGAAGATTCTACAACAAAAATAGGGGACTATAGCAGTAGGAAGGCTTTAAAGTCAAATTTTTTGATTAAAGCATATTTTTTTATAACTAAACATGTATTTATTTTGAAAAGGAATATTATTTTGTAAAATCATGTGTAACTTTATAAAACACATTACTTATAGGTTAGTCCATTTAGCAAATGTTAGAGTTCTAGAACATTGTAGAAGGGATAATTGTCCCTGATACTTATACATTTGTAATTTGACATAATTGACCAACATACCTCCTTAGTATTGTATAAGATGGGTATTTTTAATTATAAAAAGAGAGGGAGATTTGAGAAATAACACTTTATGATAATTTTGGAGTAATTAATGCAAGTAGATAATTTTATAAAGATTGTCTCATTTGTTTGTGTGAATTGTTATTATGGCTTCTCTCTCACTTTTCTAGTCTAAATTTCAGATTTAAATGGTTCTTATGAATTTTGGATGTGTACTTTACAAATGTATAGTTTTTAATTTATGCTAATTCTAGATTGACTAAATTTCCTTAGGTTCATTTCATTTTCATTGCTCTTCCTGTAGATGTGCCTATGCTATTTTCTTGTAGGGGAAAATATCTAAAGTGAATCTTGTTCTTATTTTCACTATTTCACTTCCTTAGATGCTTTCCTAATGTGTGATGTTATTTTAGCTTAAGTTGTTTCATATTATACATTGTTTTCAAATGCATATTTGGATGATACTTGAACTTTGCCATTATGTCTAAAATGAAGATCAACAACATCAATATGTTCCTTCTCTTCTTTACCCTTCCTTTTGCTTATTTTTTGACCATTTACTTTAGATTAGTTTCATTATAAATATCCACTTTAGCTTAGTCTTAGTTTTATATTTATTCATAATTCATTTCACTTAGTCATTATTAATTCCATTTTCATAGATTAACTATTAGGCCATGATTACTCCCAACAACCAAACTTTATATTTTTTTTGAAATGGTTCATTTGTTCATCCACTATTCCACCAAAGATGTCAGGAATATCACAACCTTCAACTTATGCATTGTATTCTTTGAATTAATAAATGATTAGTGTTTTCTAAATGCATAGAACCACCTATGATACACTTTTAGGCATCAAAATGACATTAGCTTGGCCACCCCTATTTTGTTCTTATCCATATTATTTTATTATGATAATATCATTCTTTAATCATTATCTTATTTTTTTCATTCTTTAATCTTTCATCACTTTGAGCGTTATTGTGTGTTGGTTTTTTGTAGCTTCTTAAAAAGTCATTATACCATTAGAATACATGTTTATGCCAATTTTTTGGCTACAATCATTCATATAATCCTTAATATATGAAACATGCTAAATTATTTATCTATGATTTCCAATCAATCACTCTATCAATTCATCAAATCAAATCCACCTTATTTAGGGTAAAGCAAATCGAATCTGCCCCATTTCAGGAAAATTATCATTTCATACTCATAACTTTCATCCTATTTGGGGAAATTCAAAGTGTGTAGATTATTTTTAGAATGTATCCTTATTTGATTATATCTTGATTGGGGAAAATCAATTCAAGATCATCTAAAAAAAAAATTACAAGTGTTAGCTCAAGTGGCATAATATTGTCCATGGGTTAGTCTTCTCTTCTATTCTAGTTGCTTCCTCTCTTTTTTGAGATCCCATCCATGTCCTTCATTACCACATGCCCTCTTGAGGGAGGATAATCCATAAATAATTTTATTTAAATAATATCCTTATCTTTTCATTCAATTTCCCATACCAGTCAGTTGGGAATGATGAAATTACATATTCCATTAATTATTCATCTAATTTTTTATCCTCATTTTTTTGAAATTTTCATTGTTTAAGAAGATGTTACCTATTCTATGTCTCAAAAAACCTCCTCAAATAGGTAAAAAAATGTAGACACTCCATTTTAATGACCTTACATGTCAAAATTATAAAATGGAATAACTTCCCACAAATTATACACAAAATGGTCTAATATCATCTATTCATCACAAATTATTTTATTAATCCAATGCCAAGGTTTAATTCACATTAGGACATCCTTAAATGGGGTGATTTACAACACTATACCATTAAGTCGATAGTCTAATCATATTTCTTATCATCACAAGTTATTTTCATCTCTCTGGTTAATTAATTAATTCCTCTTATTACATTCAAATAAAATAAATTCATATTCATAGCATATTAATTAAATTAATCCTTTTGACTAGTTTAATTAATTATTCCTCTAATTATAAATTCCATGTAATTGGAATTTATAATTACATTTAATTCAATATCTCCCTTTTCCACCTCATGTGGGGTACTCTCTAGGGAACATTCTTCACCCTCCATCTTAAAGACAAGATGTAGGGCCCTCATTCCCCCTTTTAAGATATTTTTGAGAAGGATTATTCATCCTAAATTTTGGAAACAATATATAGGGATCTCATTTCATTCCTAAATATATTTTGGATGGGCATTCTCCACCCTCCATCTTGCATGAAATATGAAGGGCTCATATTAATCCCCCTTGGGATATTTTGAGGATCATCCTCCACCCTTCATATTGGACAAGATGAAGGTATCCATGTGATCCTTTGGGTGAATTATCAACCGTCTATCTTGGAATAAATATGGAGGGATCATATTCAGTCACTCTACCTATAAATAAAGGGGCACCCCTCTTCATTTTTTGTGCTTAGGTTTAATAGAAATTTTTTTTGTGCTTAGGTTTAATATCTTGTGTGTCAAATTCCATTATTATCAATTCAATTACTCAAGGTTTTCAAGAGGAAATGGAATATTCCATAAAAATAATATTTATAAGGAATTATTAACACTACATCTAAGCCACATCCACTTGTGACAAGGTGAATAATCCTTGAAAAGGAAGGTGATAATTTTTTGTTCTTTTGATTTTGATTTTATTTAGTTTTACCTTAGCTCACAAGGCATTGTGATAGAGGTGCTATAAAAATATTTGGTTTTTATTTTATACTCATTGAAAAATTCTAACCCCTATAGTAATCCTAAAGACACATGAAATATAAAATTTCATATGTTTTTAGAATTATAACACACTTCAACTATTTTTTTCATAGTATATGAGACATTTAAACTTTTTTTACTAGACGAGTGATTGAAACACATGATATTCATCACTTAACTTAAAAGGTGGGAATGTATAATGGTATTTACAATGTAAAAATATTCAAAAAGGAAAAGTGGTAGAGTTTAAAATTTTAAGATATTTTATTCATCTTAACATATGAGGCATTTAACCTTTTTTATGAGATGAGTGATTTTAGAATAGGATATTCATCCCTTACATCAAAATGGGGGAATATATCATGGTATTTACAAATCCAAAATATTCAAATAGGAAAAGTGGATTAGGTTTCTAAAGACTCTTAGAGATGTGTTGGCGATGTTTCAACACCATCAAAAGTATTACTAGTGCCACATTTGTGGTAATTCCAAACATGTGTATTACTTTATATACTCTATTTTCAAATTAAAAATAAATTAAACAAATTTTAAAATATAAAAAAATATCATGATCACTTAACTACCTATATCATTTAGAATTTATTTTAGGTACATCAACTATATGGTGTGGATGGAAGTGTAGATGCCTAAATTTGTCTTTGGTATCATCAAATTTGACATACATTGACACACTTTGAAATTAAATATATATTTGAATCTTGATAAAATTTTACATATATACATATGCCCATATACTTTATTATCCACCTACACACACACATAATTAGTCGAGTCTACAATATAACCTTTTAAAATCATAGACAAATAGTATCCATATTTCATATCTCTATTTTACACTTCTAGGATAGTACTAGTAATCCTAGATAGTTTTATTTACTACATGTGTTTCCATATACTAAAAATGTATAGAAAACCTCAATGGTTATTTTAAAATTTATGAATCCTCCGTTAGGTCAGTCTAGACATGTTTCATGAGCTAGTCATAGTGATAATAAAAAAAAAAGTCATATATAAATAAAAATTACCCATAAGGTTACTATTTATTTGTGTGTAACTTGAAAATAACCTTATAATCTCTTGGAAAATTATAAAAATTAATAAATTCAAATAAAATATTTAAGTAGAAGCATATAAAAATCCATAGAGTAAAATATAAAAACACAAAGTCAAAAGTTGTATGGTTTTAAGAATCAAAGGTCAAAATATAAAATTACCTTATATATTATTTAATATGGTGTAAACACACACATAAGTGTGATAAATATGTGTGTTTTATCCATCTTTAGAGTATTGAAATTTAGGAAATACTCAACCATTTAATAGGGAATGGTTAGGGTTAGTCCAACCTAAAATACTAAACCATTTTTAAGGACATTTTATGATAGAATAAATACAATTAAGTTTTTGATAAAAGAGACATAATATGCACATTTTAGCATAGCATTATATAGTTACAACCCCATATAATAATATTAAAATTATATGCATATGACTCATAAAAGTATCATATACCCAATGTGTGTAGGGACACTACTAGATACCGTAGGTGTTTCACTTTTACAACATCACCCAGGTAGGTTTTTAGCCACTATTTCTAACCTAAACCATTGAAAAAACAAATAAAATACATTTATATATTTATTGACATCATCTATGAGAAACATTCATGAATAATCAGATAAATAAATCATCCCTCTCTTGCTTTGTCCTTTATGAACTAAGTGAATGCAATATCTATCGATCTATTTCAATTAAAACTAGTGTGTTTATTTATATATTTTACATAATATAAATTAGTGATAATTTATAATATTTTATATTTATTAGGTGTAAAATAAGTATATAATTTTGGTGAACTTGATCATTGCAGCAAACTCTAAAACCCTATATTTAATTCTATAGTAGGGTTTCAATTTTTTTAAGGTTTCATATTTATCCCATATTAGGTCTAATTTTATATTTAATATTTTATTTCCCATAGGTTTAACTAATTTATATATAGAATTTATGGTCATGGAATTAATTTTCTTATATTTCCTTCATTTATTATATCATACATCCATATCCAAGATAAGGAAAAGTGATAAATCAAAATGTAATGGATATAAGGATGTTGATATACATAAATAATTATTAGTTTCCATTAAGAACATAAAATGCATAACTTCTCATTAGGCCATCAAAAAATATACTTTATTTTTTGTCACTCTTATTGATATTATTTCATGCATTCAAACCTTTTAGGGTTTAGGGTTTCTACATTTTCTTTACAATCTATATTTTTAGAGTTATAGAATAATTACTTGCATATTTGATTCCTACGAGGTTAAAAACTATATTTTCTTATGTTCATTATAAAAACTCAAAACTGTATATAAATAATTATTAATGGACTTATCATTGGTAGTAACTTTTTTTTGTGATGTCCCTTATCACAATGATAATGAAAATATTATCCAAAAGCATGTTGATAGTGAAAAAATTGATTTGAATGGTGAAAATATTATTTTACCTTATGTTTGATTAATAAAACTAAACAAGTGTAAAAATATGAATATTTAGATTTTTTAATATATTTCTAAACTAAGTATACATAAATGTAAAACTAGATGTTTAATTAAAGTCTACTATTTTTAGAAATGATCAAGAAGACTAGGGTATTGTACACACCCAAATTTTGTATGATGGAAAATTTCATGACAAATATAATGATGGTGCAAAGATATCTATAAATATAATTATTAAACCTGATTCACTCTCATGTTGATAGGTTTTACTCCTTTATTGGCCTTGAACTTGTTAAATTCTCCATTTTTAAAGTGTTTTGGTCCAAATTAAAAAATAAACCTTGCACTATGATCAAACTATGATGGGAAAAATGTAAGCACCATGGTAAAAACATAACCACCACATTGGTTCTATTAGATAAAGTATAAGTTATGAGAACTATCATAGTGGTTCCATTTTTTCCACCTACACAAGGTGGTGGTTCCATTAAAACATGCATGTTTTTAAAATTAACATTCAAGACTTAAATTTTCGTGTGTTTTTCATGATTTTAATTGAATTTATTGAATTTTTTAAATTTGTGTTTGCCTTCAATATTTTCCAACTCATTATTTCTCCTATTTTTATCAATATTTATCAAATTAATTTTGACCAATCTCCCAGTCAAGTTTTGGTTAACTCCCACATGCAACCTCATGTCTTCCCTTACAAGTATCTCACTTTTCAAAGGTTTTTAGATCCAAAAATTTGATTAGAGATTAAATATTTCAAATTTTTAAATCCCTACCTACCTTGTTTTGATTTTGGAGAGGATTTTTTCCTCAATTTATAGTCATCTTCATGTCACTCTACATAAGTTAAGAGAATGGAAATCACCTAATTTCCAACCAGTTCTTTGTTGTTCATAAATAAATCAAGCCACAATATAACTATTTTATTATTTAAAATTATTTTTTTATTTATTATATTCTCTTGTCATCATTTTTGGAGAGATATAAGGTAAATATGGAGCAAAGGATTTATCTACCTGAGGGTCACATAGTCACACTTGTTATTTTCACCTTCACTTGATATCACCATTGGTTAGATTGAAGGATTTATTTTCAATTTTTTTTTATTAGAATGTATTATATTGTTTTTTTAAATTAATTATATATATTCATATTCAAAAAATATATTACAAAAATAAAATAAACCATTCTCCTCTCTTTCATTTTGCACAAAATAATAATTTTGATTCCGTAGTTATAGTTGCACATCATAGCTTCAAATAAAAATAGTTTTCCATTTAATAAAGGGTATATTATGTGAATAATATAACTAATAAAAATTAAAAAATTCATTATATTTTTAATTTTATCTCAATATATATTCATAAATTAAACACACACACACACACACACCCCAAAAGCTATAAGAATCAAAATTTTCACACCAAATCTAATTTATCTCTTTTGCATGTTAAATAAAATTATGTACATAATAAAACCCATAATTATAAAATGAAATTTATTATATCATAAAATCATTAAATATTAAAAAAATCATAAAAATTCCCAAAATTTTTAATTCTAGCTTGCATATTTGACAAGATCACAAGAAAAACTTAAAATTGCATAACATAGAATAAACCATAATTTCACATTTTAGATCTTCATTTAAATGTTAAAAACATCAATTGAATATTAAAATTAAATTAATTTAATTCAAAAATAAAATAAAAATAACATTTTATTTAGTGCATGTTGGTAAAAATTTGTAATCAAATTATAAAAACCAAAATCAACACTTACATTATTTATCTAGAATTTAGTTTTTTTAGCATTACATTCCTACAAATATTGAAAATAAAAGCATATTACTTTATTTTGATTTCAGTTTTTAATTTCATTATTACAAACATTTATTTTTTTCAAGTATTATAGTTTATTACTTTTGTAAAACATTGTCTAAAACAAAAATAATAGAAGAAACAAAGCCTTATCAATACACGTACAAGCCTAAACCTTGCTCTCAACCATTGAAAATAGTAAGTACACTTTTAACAATCATATTAAATACAATTTATATAATTTTAAAATTCAAAAAAACATTTAATTTTCCATTAGATGATGCTTCTATAGCAACCATACCTTCATAAAGTAGACATATTTCACAAAATTTGGATCCCCCATTCACACAAGTAACATATAAAGCGATATTAATGTTGAGATTATAATTGAGGTATTTTATTCTAATCTAATTTTACACCTTATAATTATCCAACTTAAATCTGTTGATGATAATTCCTACATATAATAACCCCAAATAGTTACACCCACTCATATTCTAACCAGTTAGTTCAATGACCTCCAAATTCCAATATTTTCTTCTTCCTTCTCTTCCTCCTTAGGACTAGGCTCATAATATTTCATTCACTCAATATATGAAATTGAATTGAATTATTCAACCTGATAGAGTCAACCAATTCTTTAAGGTATCTGACCCAATTATTCCCAATTCCCCATACCCAATATAGACCAATAACTTTGATATTTTATCCTCATTCACATTGAGGGTTCTTAGGATTTTATTTCTTTTAAATTAAATACTATTAGAGAGAAAAATGATTTAGGATAACTATTATGGTATCACCACAATAATATTTTACCATATGTTATCCAAAATCCCATCTTTCCACCTCAATCTAATCAACTAAACCCATAGGCCATCATCGTATCATCCTTTCATCAATTATCTCAGTCAGACCTTGAGAATTTGAGTGACAAAAGGTTTACTTGTCAATTTCCTCATTTACACAAATTTGGTGAACTCGACATGAAATTATTTTATATATTTTTTATTTTAATTTCTTATGTTTATTCTACCTTCTCTCATCTCATCCATTTATTTTATGGTTATTTATATACCCTATCAATATGTTTGGATAGTAATTTAAGATATTATTTGACATAGTGAACTATAAGAGGAACCACCAAATATATGGTGAGACTTCCTTATTTATTTATAAAAATAAAAAATAAACTCACAACATGGATAATTGGTTTCTAAACCCTTCACCCTAAAAATATCAAACTAGGTCTCAGTTAGCGATTCAAGAAGTGTAGGACCCATCTGAAAGTGTCAATAACTAACAAGACTCTAATAATACAAATTTAACTACTATATTATGTATCTAACCTCATATTTAAATGATACCACAAATTGTATTTCAAATCTTAGATATGGAGAGCATAAGGATATTTAATCAGTATATTGAGATAATCTAGTATCTATAAGATGAACTGAGCAAACTGGTCAACACACCTCTCTATCAATAATAAAAACATCTATATCAAACTCAATAAACCCAAAATAACTCCTACTAAGTATTCTAAGAAAAAATATTTAATTATTGGTTATCAATATTTACCCCTAAATATTCCACGAATGAGGTCTTAAAATATGACAACTTCTTCCTCACTCAATGAACTCATATCAACTTTGGTGGGTCACAATCAAGATTTAGAGAGGAACCACAAATCTATAAATAAATGGATGGTATTTAACCCTTCCAACAAAGGTCATTCCTCCTCCATTCCCATACTAATGGTAACCTAATAACTAGTGTAATACCCATCCAACCCACTTCCCACTAACTAAATTTCAAAACAATATCTTGTGGACATCCTTACTCATATAGTGACTAATATTTTAGCTTCTAACATTCCTTGACCATATCATCCTCATGTTAAAAATAATTTTAGGGGTTAATTTTCTTAAATTCCTCTTAAAAACATGGAAAATAACATTACACTATCCTTAATTCTTCCAATCTATGTGACACCCATGTACACTTCTACTTTATAGGCACCAAATCATGTTTCTTTGTCTAACCCTCCTTAACCTTATTATCATACATTTTATAAACACACATATCTAAATAACTAATTTTTAACCTATAATTCTCCACCTTATTAATCTTTAACTTTTACTCCTAGCTATCTCCCATCCACCCTTATCTAAACCTCATCTTAAAGATCATCTCACCATTCATTTGGTATAATTTAGTGCCATGTTGACATATCCTAAATATTTTAAATAACCACTCAATTGAAACATACAAGGATAAATTTTTACAAATCCCCTACCTGAACTTCCCAAGTTTAAAGGGGAGGGATATCCTAATACACATGTCAAGGTGTATGGAAATATACTTAGAGATATTTATCTTGGGATGGGATAGTTGAAAAAAAATCCATAAAAAACTTGAAGTAATATCCCTACATTAGTATTATCACCTCCCCAAGGTGTCTATTCATTCCTTTTGACAACTCATGGCATAGCTTATCAAAGCCTTTGATATGAAAAATATTCTCAAAACTAGCATATGATAATTATTTCACATTAAGAAAGAACCCAATGAATATCCTACCCATTTTCTTATGATATGACAAGTCTTATTCATATGTTAGTGAAATGCATACAAACTAAAGATCAATATGCAATCTATTTCTACAATCCCTTAGTAAGGAAATGATTGAGGTTGTTCAAATTTTACATTACCATTTATATGAATAATATCTCATAAGCATTATGAAAATTGACCGAGTGGATATTGATAGTGGCCATAGAACATACAAAACCAACATATGAATTGTTTTACTTAATCAAAAAATGGATGTTATAAAAGTTTAAATAGAATAACACCAAGAATCAAGGCCCAAAGGTTCTATATAGAAACTAAGATGCCACTTTAGGTGTTGTAAAATAGCAAAAAGGGGACAAACATTATCTACAACCTACCTTAACTCATGAAAAAAATAATGGAAATAATAAAAATATGGGTGTGAGGAGCCAAAATAATCCACCCACTGTTCATGAAGTAAATTTTAAATATTCCCCACCCTGTGGCATGTAGTTTTAGAATCCAAAACCAAACCAATTTCAACATGTTGACCATTACCCATAATATTAGAACTAACACTTTAATCAAGGTAATAATGCACAATAATTTGGTCAACAAAACCATAATAGAGGCATAGGGATTATGATCCAAATTCCTACTAATTTCTATATATATTTTTTGGTCATGATACTCATGCCTATAAGGAATAAAAAAATAATTCAAATACTCTCTGAGGACTAATGAAAAGCCTTTGTAGACATCTTGCTAGGGAATGATAATGCAAACCCTTAAGTTCCACCAACTGATTCTATAGTGCTTCAAAACACAAATTTTCATATATTCAAGAGTTTGTTTCCTAACCACTGGTAGTGAAACATATAGAAGCAATCACAAGGTAACCAAACAAGCCAATCTCCATTGGCTAGAACCCATGACACTAAAGCTTCTACTTCTAGCTCTACAAACCTTGTTGTGTTTCCCCAATTAGGGTCTCATGGGAAAATTTAGATGATATGATTTTTATAATTAGTGATATTTTAAGTTACAAACATCATCTCTCACATAAGATATTATCAAATTAAAACTCCCCATAATCAAAATGTTTTTTAAAGTGACATAAACCCAAATCATATGGGAAACTAGATTTAGTTTCCAACCTTACAAATACATTTTATCATATATCCTTCATGGAATTTATAGATAAATATCTTTGATTTGTAAACATAGATCCAATTTTGATGATATTTATACCTAAAAAATGGAATGATAAAAATGATTTGAGCTAGCCTTAACCACCTCTAGCTAAGTGGATGATCTTTTCTTATGTTGCCAATACTTTGAAGAGGCCTCAAATCACATATATTTTTCCTTATTAGGTTTATGTGTGAAAATTGATCCTTTATTATGGATGAAACATATAAGTTGGATTTTAATAATTGACAATGGGCAAACTTGACTAGGGTTGGATGCTTTAGAATTTTATAGGGACTACTCCTTTGAGGGGCTTTTGATATGGAATATTTTTTGGTTACTCCTCTCAATGTACATATGATAAATTTACTCTTGATATATATATATATATATATATATATATATATATATATATATATATGTATGTATATATATATATATATATATATATATATGTATATATATGTATGTATATATATATATATATATGTATATATGTATGTATATATATATATACATATATACATATATATATATATGTAATATATATACATATATATATGTATATATATATGTATATATATATATATGTATATGTATATATATGTGTGTGTGTGTATATATATATATATGTACATACATACATACATACATATATATATATATAGGGACTGCTCCTTTGAGGGGCTTCTGATATGGAATATTTTTTGGTTGCTCCTCTCAATGTATATATGATAAATTTACTCTTGATATCTTATACACACACACACACACACACACACACACACACACACACACACACACACACACACACACACACACACACACACACACATACATATATATGTATATATATATGTGTGTGTGTGTGTGTGTGTGTGTGTGTGTGTATGTATGTATATATATATATATATATGTATATATATATATATATATGTATATATATATATATATATATATATATATATATATATGTATATATATATATATATATGCATGTATATATATATGTATATATATATGCATGTATATATATATATGTATATATATATGTATATATATATATATGTATATATATATATATATATGTATATATATATATATATATGTATATATATATGTGTGTGTGTGTATATATATATGGGTATACATATATGTATATATATATATGTGTGTGTGTGTGTGTGTGTATATATATGTGTGTGTGTGTATATATGTGTGTGTATATATATATATATATATATATACATATGCATATGCATATATATATATATATATATATATATATATATATATATATATATATATATATATATATATATATATATATATACATATGCATATATATATATATATATATATATATATATATATATATATATATATATGAATAGGCTTAGCCTAGTGTGTATAAATAAATGACACTTTGGGTAACTAATTTTTCCACCAACATGAAAAACATATGGGTAGATCCATAGGAAAGATTTACAATTAGGAAAATGATCATTGAAAGGCACATAGATATATAAATTATAAGTGGATGGTTTCAATAAACTAGATCTATTTGAGTATGAATGGAGTCATCCAAAAAATAGATAATAATGATCTAATAATAAAGAGACATTCTGATAAGGATAATAAGTAGTTAGGAAAAAACTAAGGAATTTTTATAGGTGACTAATATAAAATCAAGAAGACTTATTCCATAAAATATGAATGTCTATGGAAAAGTATGGGAAATATTCATGTATGTATGCATAATTTAGGTATGGTAAAGATAGGTCAAGCTTGACATTTTCAAGTGTCTAAAACTAGTTTTATGTTTCTAAAAATGCCCCCATTTTATTTCAATATTGAAAATGATATAATCAAAACATTAAAAAAATCACGTACTTAATGTGTAAAAAAATTGTCTTTGGGAGAAGGATCCAAGTGTCCAACATGCTCCATGAAAACCTATAATGAAACATCTAATAGTCTATGTTCATATTTGACATGAAATATAAAGTAAAATAGATCAGTGAAAATTTTGAAATTTTAAGAGCAAGGAAGGAATACACCTATATGTAGGAAAACCATGATGCCATTTGAAGTGTTAGAGACTAGGTTAATTATTCCCCAAGATAAGTTTCATTATGTAAAGTATGGGTTGGGAAGATAAATGCCTCAACACTCAATAATGTGGATAAGTGCTTAGCAATTGAGTGACACAAAACCTTGACTACACCACTCATTTAAATAATTTTGAACCTATAATAGAGTCAAGATAGAAAATATAGAGTCCCATAATAGGTGAATATGTAAATGTGGAACACAAATTAGGTTTGAATGTAAATATAAATAGAATGAATCAACAAATGTAGGTAGATTTCATATTCAAAATACTACCTTTAGTGCCTTCGATACCAACTTGAAAATATAATAGTACATGCATGAAAAAAATCTATGCAAAATAATATGATCTAAATGTATTTGTGTGATATAGAATTCCATAAATCTATATGTCACCTCTACCCCCAATTCGATAAATTTGATAACTTACCACTCATGTGCCTATTAAATGTCTACATATGTATTGAGTATAACCCAAAATATGTCTCAATATATAACTATACCATAACATAGATTAATGTAATAATATAACCTAATATTAACCTCTAAATATTTTAATCTATAAAAAAATTATGAATTATCTATGTATGAATGCTTAATATCTATGCCAATCCCACTAGTATACACCCCTTTTGAGGTTAAAGATATATCATGAGACCCTATTTTAATATCACTTACTTTTATATGTTCATATTACATTTGTTAGTACTTTTTGGATATGTACTTGACTATTAGGAGGCATGGAGTTCCCATACTATATATTTTTATTATCTTTCTAGACATTGATCACTCATTTTAATAATTTTTATTTGTATGTGTGTATGGTTATCTAATTTTTTTCTTGATTAATTATGCCATGTTTACCTATTTATTTATATTGGATAGTATGTAAATTATTTTTTTATACTTATATATATATGTTTATATTTCAACTAACCAAGATACTACGTGTGATTTAATCTTGTGATGATTCTTGAGATGTTATCATAAACATGCTTCATGTTATTTATTTTATAGATATTAGCTATTTTATAAGGACATATTTAATGTTTACATTGAGTTTATATAATAAATGGGTCCAAATTTATAATTAAAAATGAATAAGATGTGACTCTTAAACTCATATGCACACCCAAACCACTCACAAAACTTTACACTTATATTTTTATTTTAAAATTTTTAATTTTATGTTTTTTTATTATTTTATATTTTATATTAAATTTATAAAATTTTGGTGCTTTTAGTTTAAACCTATCTTAAATTAATTACTTCAAGAGTATCCTAATTGATTATGAGGTTTATTAACCTATGTGTGAGGTTGGGGTTGACCCATAAACCCATTCTAAAATTACAACCCTAAAATATGTTTTTAACATACTTTTTACTTGGTGAATTGTAAAAGTAAAACTTGTCTTATAAGTACTTTTTGGGGACATACTTATACCCTTAGGGTAGGTGGGGATTTGAAATAATTTTGAAAATGTTTTATCCATATAAGGCCCTTCTTAAGATGTGTGAGCCATACTTGTGTATAGATCACCCACATGGGTGTGTAAGAAATATTGATGAGTTTTTTAATAGGTTGGATAAAAATTTAAGAATGGTGGCTGCATATTTAGAATGAGGATGGAAACATGTCACCCTATAATTAGTTTTTTAACTTGGTTTCTCTCTTTTATATAGTTACTCTCTTAAAATTTTGAGATGTTACACAATTTAGATATTTTGGGAGAGATTGTGATTATAAGGGATTTGGAAGGAAGTTTTTAATAGGATACTTTAAGGTCGAGGTAGGATCTTTGTTAGTTTTATTTTTAATTTACATTCAAAATGATTCAATATTTCTTGGATTCTTTTTGTAACCATTATTTATTTGAAAATATAAATGAATCTTCCTTGAATGTTTTGTGATTAGTAGGATTTATTTAGAAGAAGGAAATTTTTGGAATTTTAATTGATGGCCTCCATGTTGTTGGTTTCCTTATTTAATTTAACTACATTGCTTTGTTTTTTCATTGAATGAGTTATTTGGGTTATGGTATGTTTGAGTAGCACTCTACCACCATTTTGGGATTGGCATATGTGCTTGTAACATGGGGAGTAATGGATATGTGAGAACTTGCTCTTGGCTTCTGAAACAAGCCCACTATTTAATTGTGCACTTAATGGAAAAATCCTTACTCAAGAGTATTGGTACCATGTTAAATGTTGAAAAACCACTCTATTTATTTATTAAGTGACATATCTAAGGATTATTTTTAGAAATTCAAGGAGGGATATTTGTTTGGGTGGTCTAAGGAGGATGTTTTGGGAGGTCAAAGTAGGATATCATTCTTAGAAAACATATATATGTATGTATTAGATATCCTTATTGTCACTCGATGGAATATTTTTATAAATTTAAGATGCCTCTCTACTCCTATCTTGTTGACATTCTTTTTGCTTATTTTTTAAATCTTTTTGTGGAAATTATAGACATTAGAAACTTTCCTTTCTTCATATCTTGAGAGATCATTATCCATCACCTCTCAAGATACTTGAAACAAGTGCATATGTGTAGTGGTATGTCTTTTTCCCTTGGTATTTAGGGATGATATGCATGGGCCTCAATCAGTGAAATCTTATGTGATTATGTAAATTATATGGGAGGTCAAGCAATCTCTCCTTTGGCCATACTTGGATCATGTTAGAGTATTGTGTAACTTTGTTGTCTATGTTGAATGACCATTACATGTGGACATTGGATCATATGTGTACATGTAATCTTAGTTGACATAGTTATGAATTTGGCTTGTTAAGATTGTTTGTTTGTTGTAATATTCCTAATACTAATGTGACTTACTCCTTCAGATTGAGCTTGTGATTATGAGACTCGTAAATCTTTATAATTGTGTGATTTAAATAGATCTTACATTGAATATGTAGTTTTATAGTTATAAATTTTTGAGATAGTAATATTTTAGTGATCATTGATTATTTATTAGTGGATTTGGAGGTGAAGTAAAAGGAAGAAATCTAGATTGGTTTTACTTGAGGCATATTGTTATGATCCTTCTTTATCTCTTCAATTTATTTTCTTGTAATTTTTTGATGAAAAGGTTATTGTTGAAGCACTCTAATTCTTGTGCTTTAGTAGAATTGAATAAAAAACAACAAATTTCAATTATTGGTTGTTGTAAAAAAATAAATTCTTCATCTTCCTTACATATAGAATTTATAATGAGTTTTTTTAAAAATATTTCTCTCTCATTATCATGATTATGTAATAAATGAAATGAAAATAAATACCTTTCTCTCTCTATTTCTCTCTCTCAATTAAGAAAATAGTCTTTATAATTGTGCAAAATAAAGAAGTCTACTAGTTATAATTCATTAATATTACATTGATCTCATAGTTGGAAATAAGAATGAATAAATCAAATTACCAATAGTCTCATGATTCATGTTAATAATTAAAAATGAATATACAATTATATACACACACACATACAAATGTATATACGTATATACATATATACATGTATGTATGTATGTATATATGTATGTATGTATATCTATATATACATACATATATATAAACTAAAGAAAAATCATTTTTATTAAAATGATATTTAAATAAGTATAGAAGGCGAAGAGATGGGTGAGGGGTGGGTGGATTATATCAACCCCTCAACCCCTTCCATTGTAGGATCCACCAATTCTATAAATTATAAATTTATGGATGACACTTCCACCCCTAACATAGAAAATCAATATGTGGATAAGGGTCATTACATTACCTCCTTTTAGCTTTTAATCACTCATAACCTTGGTTTCCAACTAGAAAATAAATGAATGAAATAAAAATAAAATATCTGTTAGATATAAGGAACACCTATATATAACTATTTTTTCCAAATATTTTTAGATAAATATTTAAAAAAAGGTATATTTCAATTTTAACATTTAAATATACATAATGTGTACATACACTTGGGCCAAACAAGAACCCTAAAATTAATTATTTTATTTCTCCTCATTCTTACTCTCTAAATCATCCTCCAAACCTACAAAAATAAAAGACCAAAATTAAAATTAGAAGTTAGAAAATAATTTTTTACTCACCCATAAGGATAATTAGGGATTTATACCATTGTTTTAATTTTATAGCCTAGATAGAGTAGATCTTAGGATGAATAATTGTTCTTTTTCTTAGAGGGAATAATCTCAAGTTGACTTTTAGACTTTATTATTATATTTATTTAATAAATTTATGTGTACACCCATATAAATTAGAAATTAAACTTTTAATATAAGTATATTTAAGGTTCATAACTAAAATTTAGTGGCCACCCCCTATTAGACCTTAACTTGAACTTTTTGGTTACCTTAAATTAAATATAGTTCATTATTATTATGACCTTACGTAATTTGAATGACATTAGTAAAATTAAATTGAAAACTAGATTATTATTTAGTTATAAATAAACATTTCATGTACCTAGATGACTTGATCCTATGCAATCCCTTGACCTTGTGCAGGTTCAAGAGTTGTAATTTTCTAAATGAATGTTAAACTTAAATAAATAACATATTATAACCAAAAAAATCTACATGATTCTAGTGGATATTAGGTGTTTAAATTTGGGCATGAAATTTTGATATTAGATCCCTAGTTCAACATTTGGAAACCTAGTTATATGATTGGTTCGATGCCTCCTTTTACAATGTTTGAATGCCTACCCTATGCTTGCACATGAAAATTTATGGAAGGGAAAATATTTAGCTCAAACAATAGGAAAAGAGGTCCCACCACCATAAAAACCACTCATTATAGTGGACTTTGGGCCACATATTTTATAGTATTATAATATATTATGGGGGTACTACTATATAGGTTACACATAGCTACTGAGGATTCATAGAGACACTCCCAACTCTCATCATAGGATTATTATCAACATATAAATAGATCATGTAGCCCTTCACAATAATAAGAAGGTTCCCACATGTGCATGCACACATAAAGATACACACACACACACACACACACACACACACACACACACACACACACACACACACACACACACACACACAAACACACACACACACACACACACACACACACACACACACACACACACACACACACACACACACACACACACACACACACACACACACACACACACACACAACACACACACACACACACACACACACACACACACACACACACACACACACACACACACACACACACACACACACACACACACACACACACACACACACACACACACACACACACACACACACACACACACACACACACACACACACACACACACACACACACACACACACACACACACACACACACACACACACACACACACACACACACACACACACACACACTCACACTCACACACACACACACACACTCTCTCTCTCTCTCTCACACACACACACACATAGAGAGAGAGAGTTCCTTTACCACATAAATATAGGTTACAAGAGTGTCATCCATCTAGGGGTGAGACAAGAGGTATTGTTCATGATTTTTTGATACTTCAACCACATATGTTTCAAGGAGAGGTTGATGATTTACTCATAGAGGCTTATATTTTGATTTTGGATAATTATTTTATCCTTTAAACATATGAGACCAATTCCAATGCACAATTTTCCATCCTATTTCTTAGAGACACAATTAAGATTTGGTGGAGGAATGAGGAGTGAAAGCTCCATTTGAATATAGAGTTTTCCACTTGGGATATTTTTAAGTATTAGTTACAATCATGCTACCTATTATATAATTTCACACATAATTAGATAGAGGATTTACATAATTTATGTTAGGGTAATTTTATGTTGGCTTAGTATGAAATCCATTCTTTAGACTTAATATAGTATGTGGGTTTTATTTGGGATTAGAATATTCAAGTGACCTAGTTAATATAGGGATTTAATGCATATTTAGTTTGGGATATTCACCTTATCTCTCTTCTTCCCTTGAGGTTACTATAGATAAGGCATATTTAGTATTAAAACTAAAAAAAATCTAGGAGCCCAGAGATTATTTGTAAGGACAATTGTGAGCTCATCATGATGTTAGGTCATGAGGAATGTAGCCTCCACATATGGGTGGTCACCAACACCACTATTTTACATATAGGACTCCATAAAACTTGTAATAATGTTCCCAAAAAATATAATAGTAACATTGTAATTTTCTTACATATGATTTTTACAGAGATAGAGGTAAGGTGGCTAGGGACAAAATAGCAATCAAAGACTAGATAGACAATAGTCAATATTGACACATAATTAATATTACCATCACTAAGGGCCTACATTTTATTTAGGTTTAGGTACCAAAGTATTATTGGGACATAATTGATCAATGAGAAGACTAAAGGATAATGTTTCATATGTAGGGACTTAGATCACTATGCCTAATAGTTTCCACTCAAACCCTCTACCATTGAGTGATGGAAAGAACTTATGTTAGAGTATTGTAAATATAGGATGCACATACCATATGCATTCAATAGTAGATAATAAAAAATCAAAGCACTAGAATAATTTTTTTGAGACAATAGTTATTATTCATTGGATTTTAGTATCATTACCATTTAATTCTAGAGTTTTATTTTATTTTGTTTCACACTTCCATATGGATTGATGTAGGCTAGTGGCATCTAGGTAATATGACCAATGAGAGGTCAAGTTGGCTATTAGGGCAAGGATGATAGTAAATTCATATGCCAATGAGTGAGTTATTAAGATTTTAATATTCATAATAACAAAATACCTTCGTATCATACCTTTGGGTTTTTATAATATTATATTGGGTATTGAGTGAATTAGGACCTATCAATGTTGGTTGGATTGTATTAGAAAGGTTATAAAGTGCCATGATGACCTTAGAAGTGAGGTTATTATTACAAAAATTCATAGATTCATTTACCTTCATGTAATTTATGCTATGAAAATTAGGATAAGTGGACACAAGGGATGTTATATGTATCCTATCATCTTTATTGACATATATAAGGAGGCTATCTCACAGGAGATATTTGAGGATCATGTTATACTTCAAGATTTTTCTAGTGTGTTTCCTAATGAGTTGTTTGGGATCCCACCTTTAAAGGAGATAAAATTTAAGATTTTTATTTTTCCAAGGGTAGAACCTATATCTAGAGATCCTTATAGGATGACTAAACCTATGATTTGTGAGGTAAAGATGTAACTGGAGGAACATTTGGAAAAAGGTCTCATCTGTATAAGTATTTATACATGAGAATCACCTATGATATTTATGGAGAATAAGGATAATTTCCTTCATGTTTTCATTGACTATTAATAACTAAATATATTGATGATCATTAATTTTTATCCCTTATGAAGATCAAAGGTCTATTTCACTAGATGCAAGGGGCCATAATGTTCTCAAAAATTTATGGGCATTATGAGTTCATAGTGTCATCATTCAAACTAAATAATGCACCTATAAAATTCATGAGTCTAATGAATGACATATTAAATGATTTATTAGATAAATTTATATTTATATATTTTGATGACATATTAATTTATTCATGGAGTGAGGAAGAGAATGTGGATCACCCACACTAGGTATTATAGGTTTTACATGAGAAATAATTCTATGGGAGCCTAAGAGAGTGTTACTTATTTTAATGTGAGGTTTAGTACATCAGTCACACAATTTATAACAAGGGTATCATGGTATACCCATACAATATTTGACCTGTCATAGAGTGGCCAATACCTATCAATGTGATAAAGGTGTGATATTCATTAGGTTTGTGGATTATTATTGACACTTTGTTTAGGAATTATTTTGGATAGCACACCCCATCAATTCTTTACAATGGAAAGGGAAATGTGAGAAATCCTTCTAGATGTTTAAATAAAATCTAATTAGAGAATTGATTTTAGTATTACCCAATATAGAGGGTGAATTATTGGTGTGTACTAATGCTTATGAATTGGGATTGGGATTCATTATCATGTAGGATAACTATGTCATTTATTTCATGTCCTAAAAACTCAATGATTATGAGTTTAATTATGAAACTCACAATATTTAGTTGGTAGAAGTGGTCCATGTACTTATAATTTGGTTATATTTCCTCCTTGGTAGTTAGTTCATATTGAGGATAAATCACTTGAGTATTCACACCATACTCACACAACCCAATCTCAATGCCTATTAGTGACATTGGATGGAGTTTCTTTATGATTACCAATTTTATATTGAGTGTATCAAAGTGATGTAAATTTTTTTGTAGATACATTAATCAGGATGTGACATGAGATCACAATGATTATTATCTAAGATACATTGGATATGACACACAAAGAGATTGAAATGAAGACCTTTTGGATTAATTTATGGGGTAGGATCCTTAAGAATCTTCCAAAGGATAATATTTATCTTGAAATTTTCTATATGATAAATTCACATAGGACCTGAAATGGAATTTTTTAGGGTTACTCATTAGAATATGATGGTCTTTTGAGTCAAAGAGGTCACATTTATGTGCATAATTTGGTGGTCTAAGAGGCATGATATTTTAATAGACTCATTAAGCCCCTTACTCATCACACCTTAGGGTAAATAAAATAAAATTGAAAATTAGGAATTTGTATCATTGGCCCAAATTATTGCATGATTTTGATATAATACCATAAGGTCTAATGGGCCAAGGTAGAACATCAACATCAAATAGGTCTTTTATAACCACATGGCATTCCATAGTTGAAGTGGCACTATGTATTTTATAATTGGTATACCTCTCTCTTACTTTTATCATGATTTGATCATGGTGAAAAATGGATAAATTTACCAAGGTGTCCCACTTCTCATCTATAAATACCTCTTATAATACCACAACTATGGTAAGATTATTCTTGCATGACATAGTTTGAATACATGGGATTGAATGAAATATTATATCAAATAGAGACATTGTGTATACTTATGAGTTATATAACAAACTTAATATGAAATTGGGAACCTATCTCAGCTTTATAACATCATATAATTTGAACAAAAATGAAAATGCTAAGGTAACCAAGTATTAGTATACATGTGGTGCATGGGCATGATGGATCAACAATTTCATTGGGAGGATTACCTATACTTGGTTGTGTTTTCATAAAATAATAGCTATCATATATTCATGCATATGGGTATATATGAGGCTCTCTATGGTATACCATGAAATACTCCTCTAAAATAAGATAGGATTAAGGATAGGGTTATGATTTTTTTGACCATATTTCAAGCCATGGAGTCCCAAGAAGTCTACATTAAAAAACACTTGAAAGAGGCACCATATAGACATAATAGTTATAATGATGTAAATATAATATACCAACATTTTTATATTTTATACAATGTATTTTTTTTAATATTAAGGAATACGAGCATAATCTATTATGAAAAAGGATCTAAGTTTGCACCTTATTTCATGGTTTTGTTTGAGATCTTGGAGATAGTTGGATCATTTTCTTAATTCTTAGCCTTGACACCTATCCTATCTCAAACACTCAATGGATATATGTCATAGATTTTTCTCATGTTTCATATTGTATGACCTTGCAAGCTGAGGGGGATGAACTACTAATATTGGATCTAGTACATATTTTTGTGCATTAATTATTATGCCTTTGAAGCTGTGAGATAGACCAAGCTAGGGTTTAGTGGGATAAATATGATAGTTTATCAGCTACTAGGAAGGATGAAACACCATTATGGGCCTTTTGTCCCTACTTATTTTAATCAATTCTATGAGGAAGTCTATTTTAAGGGTAGGGGGATATGACACTGCATTTTGATAGCACTTCCCATCATATGTTTATAATAAATTTTTCATAACCCATACTAAATATTTTGATTATCATTATTAACATTGATTAGTCATTTATGTAGGTTTTTATTTGTAGGCATGTATAATTATTCAACACATTACGTTGAGTAGTTATATGAAGTTTTACATGTTTCTTGATATTAAATACTATTGGTGATTATCTTTTGAGACTTTTATATGTTTATATTTGTACTAACCAAGATATTTTATGTGATTTAATCTTGTGATGTTTCTTGATATGTCATTATTATAAGCATGTTTCATGTTGTTCATTTTATAGCTTTTGGTTTTTTTCCATGGACATATCTAATGTTTGCATTGAGTGTGTAGGATATAAGAGGAAAAGGTAAGAGTATAAAAGAACAATATGTGCCTCTATTATTAATATTCACACCAAAACCCCTCAAAAATATTTACCATTATATTTTTATTTCCAAATTTATAATTTTATAGTATTTTATTATTTTAGATTTTATATTCTTCTTAGATACTTTTGTTATTTTGGGTTAAATAATATTTTAATTAATTACCTATTGACCCAATTTTTCCCCTCCAGCAAAATCTCAGTCACCTCCTACACCTGCTTTGCATGGCCAGTCATTTCAGGTTGTAAGGTCCACCTTCAGGGTTCGACAGCTCCGTTTCAGAGCATTGGTTCATCGGCCTCGTTCATTGGCATTCACGATAGCAAAAGGCAGAGTCTTCAAATGTTCACAAGAGGAAAGGAAAAAATTGGGGCGTTTAACACTAAGGCAAAAAAAGGAAGGGCAGAAAAAATGTAGAGGGCGGCAAAATTGCCACCCACAACACGAGCAGGTAAAAAGAGACCCCCTACATGCAACGCAGAGGGCAGCAAAATCACCGCCCACAACGCCAGCAGAGAAAAAGAGGCCACTAACATCGGCCAACGTCGGCAAAACTGCCGTCGTCGATAGCTTACATAGGCCAACATCAGCAAAACTACCGTGGTCAGCAGCTTATCGGCCAATGTCGGTAGAAGTCCTACACACAATCCACTGCAGCGGGCGGCAAATTCACCGCCCACAACATGAGGTGGCAAAAAACACTTGCATAACATAGGAAAAAACCTGCCCAGCCGCCGGAGGAGAAGACTAGAATGCAAAACAAGGCAACAAGCATGGTCTTGGCAGACTTGTGATGTCATCTACAGTGTTTTCTCTCTTCCCAATGGAGACTCAAGCTGCCACTTGACTCCTCTTGACTCTTTCCCTATAAATGTGCAGAGTTGTTCATTTATCAGGATCTTCCCCAATTTTGTAAAGAGCACTGCTCTCCAAATTTTCCACCTGAATCAATAAAAGACAGTTTTACCTCTATTTGGATGGATCTTTTTGTGTATGCATTGAATGTTAATCTGTGTCCAGTCATTGTCTCTTGATGCTCTCACAGGTTCAACACCAGCAAACTTGTGATCTATAAAGTGCCACTGTCTGTTGCTGCCAGGAGTAGAGTTCTATTTTGGAGGTATAAAATAGGTGAGGTCACTTACAGTGTGTATTTCTCAGCACCTTGGTGAGTCCTTATTTCTTGTGCTTTCCATAAGAACCTCCCTGTCATCCCAGAGACCTGGTCTTTTCTGCCAGATCTGAGTGTATGTATGTTTTTCCCTGATCCTGAGTGTGGATGTGGAAGGTCAACCTATTTTTGGTGTATCACCTATTTTAGAGTAGTTTGTTTGTTTTCATGCTTTTCTCTATCTCTTTTCATCCCCCCTAGTATATCTATATATCTCTATTTTTGTGCTACCTGAAACAACAAGATACATCAGAGGGAACTAGCCCATACCTAGAGACTCTCCTCTCCTGCTTCGCCATCCCACAGGCGAGAGAGGGGTTTCCATGTTGCGGGGAGAGGGTAGGAATCCATTTTCCTACTACAGGGTGCACTTTCTAGCATCAACAGTTTTGGCATGCCTGGTGGGACTCCAAGTTTTTAATCAGAAAAGTTGTAGGGTTACTCGCTAATCCTGTTATAGTAGAGGAACCACCAATATAGCACCGTGCACGTCAACAGTTTTGGCATGCCCAGTGGGACCTCAGTTTGATTAACATAGTAAAGTTTCAGGGCTGATGTTGGTCTTGTTACAACAAATCAAGTTTCTTTAGCATCTGGCGACTTTGAAGTAAATCTGCTGGTTAAGCAGTCTGGTGCCACCAAAAATCATCTATTTCTTGTATGTATTCTTCTTTTGCACAAAATCATGGATTTTGTTCTCCTTCATATAATATCGACTAGGCTCAAAATATTTATGGAATCCCCTCAAGTAGCTCTCCCAGTTGCCCTGCAACTATAAGGGAGGTGGCATTGGAATTTGAGAAGCAGACAAAAGAAATTGACAAATTGGAAGAGCAACACAAGTATCAGCAGGAGCTGATGTATAAAGAGGAGTGCTTGTTTAGGCAAGCACAAGCCATTCAATCCATGAAGGAAGAGGTGCCAAAATGGAGAAATCCATCTTTTCAAGGTAGCCAGCCTTGCATACCCCCTCCTAACCTAAATAAAACCCCCTCTTTTACACCAAATCTGTTTTACCAAATTGCACTTGCTCACTCCAACTCATCAAATACTGCTTGTCCCAATCCCGTGTGCCTGGCTTTCCAACACCAAATGGCATCAGAGTAACCTCCCATGGAGATCAATCTTTTCAACTCCTTAGATCAGGAATCTTCCATCGAAAATAATACCACCAGCCAGCACGTCCCTCTTCTAGAGGCTCCTCCAATGCACCAACAGTGTTTTCCTTGCATTCTTCAGCCTCTCCAAGTTTTCCAGCATGATGTGCAAATTCCAAGTTGGAGGAAAGAATGTCAAGGACCAGCTCAGAGCTTTGAAGAGGATCATGGTAGCCACCTCCAAGAAAGACTCTTCCAGGAAAACCTAGCCAGATAGATTGAAGACTTAGAGGCTAGGATGAAGCTACTCCTTGAAAGGGAGTTAATTTTTTCAGACCTTGCGGAAGAGCCTCAGGACCTCGTGGAGAACAAAGTTGCTGCCTGTTCATAGGAGTAGAATTCAAATTCAGAGATCCTGAATTGGGGGAAGACAGTGGAATCATGGGGCAGCAAAGAGGAAGAAGAAGAACAAGGTTTTTCTCAAAACCTTGAAGAAGCTGAAGCTGTGCCTGCCTATGATGATGCTGGC